>OX579633.1:48478028-48783409 GCA_951230915.1 Antitrichia curtipendula | reverse complement strand
AAAGTGACAATCCTCATTGATTGTAAACTCCAATGTGCCTAAACTTCAAAATGCTGGCTTTTCTGGCCCTTCTAAACTGAATTTTTTTGACATCCAACAATATAGAAAAAAACTCGTAAGCTCCACAATTTGAACAATTTAGTCAAACATGTGTCATCTACCTCCCACCCCATATTGCCATGTGTCTAATGCAAACATGTAAATAGCAACGCTATGACATGTAAGTCATATTGAGCCAAAGCTAAGAACAAGCAAAACAATAGTATTCCCTCCGTCCCATAATGATCTTGTTGGCCTTAATTTTTTGTCCCAAAATGATCTTTCTGTTGCACTTTGTAATGTTAGAATAGGTCAAATTTGGCTTTTGATTGCTTTGGGGGACTAGCAAAACAACCTTGAGTAGTAGGTTCCCCTCCATCCATGCAATCATGAATCAAAAGACAAATAAAATGATTGGAGGGATCAATCAACATTGTTTGTTCTATTTTTTGCATTTCTTTGAGTATTTCCCAATTGAAGGAGATGAAGCTTTGGGAGGCAAAATAGAGGTCCAAACATCGTCTTGGGCACATACTAAATGCCCATAAAATGAAAACCTCACAGTCAACAATTAAATGTCCACTAGTGCTCTTTAAAAATGCCCAAAAAATTCCACTTTTCAATACCCCAAAACTACACTTTGAAAACAGCTTTAAATCTCAAAATTCCTTGGACACTAAGAGTGCATTCAACTCTACTCACACTGCAAAACACATCTTTCAAATGTTATTTTTAGCCTTAATCCGGAACATTTTGTCCAATAAGAAGATCATTTTGGGGACAGAGGTAGTACCAAATTGCATATGAAATCAAAGAAGATTCTAAACCAGATTAATTGGTGCTTTGGCAAAAGCACATCGGCAGTGCTCAATAAATCCACCAAGTTTCTTAAGTTCCTCAAACCCGATATAGATCAGAACCAATCCTTCTCAAACCACAGCTGGATAGCCCTTCGTGGCTTGCTAGAGCCCTGCACTAACCTATGCAAGGTTCTCCTTCCCGTGAATACAACAACTGACTCATCATTAACATACTTCCTTGCACGGAAAAAGTTCACAACTTCGCTAAAATGAAGTCCAATGAGGTCATAGCCCAACAATCTGCAAACTCAGCTGCATGCCTAAGCACCTTGCGAGAAATGAGGAGCCTGCGACGACAGATCGTATTGACTGGGGCGTGCTATGTTACTTACATCATGTCTACAAGTTGGACCTCTACCAACTCAACGTGAGAAAAAAAAAATGCTCGCTACAAGTCTTTCAATTGTCCAGGAAGAGCGGTGCCATGACCAATGTGATGGTGGCAAGCATCTTGATCAGCACATGGAGAGAAGGCCCAGCAGTGTCTTTGAATGGATCCCCAACTCTGCAATCCAAAAGTGCATGCGATTAGCTCTTGTGTTGCGAATAAAACACACGAAAGTGAGGTTGGGGTGACGGTGCTTCGCTGATTGAAAAGCAAGCCGTGCTCTGACAAACTATTCCGTACCGGAGTCGAACAGTGGAAACAAGCCTCCAGCATGGGGATAAGAGGAAGTGGTACGAAAAAAAGCAAACCCCCTCCGGAATCCCCACAAGCAACAACATACAAGGGAAGCAATCATCACATCACCAGAGCATATACAGTGAACATTAGCGGCAAGCAACAGCCCCTCCAGCTAGTTGTCAAGGTTGACTTACGTATCACCAGTAACCGCGGCTTTATGAGCGTCGCTCCCCTTCCCACCATGAGCCCCGCTTTCAATATATTTCTTGGCGTTGTCCCAAGCTCCTCCTGCAGTGTTGAGGAAGAGGGCCATCAAGATACCCGAGACAGTTGCAAACATGAGCATGCCAGCCACAGCTTTAGCTCCTAGTAGCGGTTGATCTGTAGCTTGCCCAACAAGCCTAAAAACAACACCTGTGCAATCACGGGTTTAAGATCGCTCGTTAGAATGTCGTCGAACACCAATCGATCAGTACCAAAGAAGGATGACGAAGACGGCCAACACTTCGGGTAGTGACGTAACCAGGAAGAACAACTGCCAATGAGAGATATTATAATCTAACATCACATATCGTACTCTCATTGTTAACCTCGATTGGAAAACTACTCCTTGAGAAAGTCGTTAAGCGCCGTTACCGATAACAATAGGAGAGATCACTGCCAGAGCTCCTGGTTTAATCATCTCACGGAGCGACGCAGACGCAACAATAGACACACAACGAGCATAGTCTGGCTTTTCTTGATAAGTCTGCAAGTCGCACCCAGTTTACCATTAGCGCAAAACGATCCGAAAAAGATCTAAGTCAGCAGTTCCAACAAGTCTTCAGGTTACAAAGCACTTCAAGCAACGCCTGCCAGTAGTCAATTAGTAAATCCTCACCATGATGCCGGGTCGCTCGGCAAACTGCCTGCGGACTTCACTGACGACTTCTTGGGCGGTTCGGCCGACAGCAGCGCATGCCCAGGCACTAAACAAATATATAAGCATGGATCCCAGCAAGCCTCCTACAAACACTTCTGGGATTGCAATATCAACCTGAGTTCACAAACAACAAGGATTTTTAAAGCTAGAAGAGGATCAAGACACATAACACAAAAGAGATGAGACTCGGTACACAACAGAATGTCAACGAAGCGATGAACGGAAAGATTCCATAGCAAGACATTAAGCACGCTGCATAGAAACCTACCACTAGGCATTGACCAGTGACAAACCACTAACCCTTGATGCCAATAGAATGCTTGTTGGAAGAGAGCATCAACTAAACCTGGAGCCGACGGAGCTTCACTAGACGGTACTTAAAACAATCCTCGACCACTGGAATGTACATGAAATCTTGAAACCCTCTAAGTCCAAATTCAGGGAGCGAGCCAGACATGCAGTAATCGTACCGTGGTGAAGGCAACGCCGGAGAACGAAGACACCTCATCCATGTAAGCACTGAAAAGGAGAAAGGAAGCTAACGCAGCCGAGCCAATGGCAAAACCCTTGGTCGTCGCTTTAGTGGTGTTGCCAACAGCATCCAGCAAGTCGGTGATCTCCCGAACACTCTCCGGCTGTAGGCAGCAGGTCAAAAGGATTCAGCAAAGCCAGGCCCCAAACAACAAAGCTTTGTCAACTCTCTTCGGAACATAAAACAACGTAACTACTGACCAGCTTAGTTACTGACTAAAGCAGACGTAGGGAAACCCCGACCTGTTGACTCATTTCAACAATGCCTCCAGCGTTGTCCGCAA
Source organism: Antitrichia curtipendula (assembly GCA_951230915.1). Lineage (NCBI taxonomy): Eukaryota > Viridiplantae > Streptophyta > Bryopsida > Hypnales > Leucodontaceae > Antitrichia > Antitrichia curtipendula. Next base: position 48,780,148 of record OX579633.1, on the reverse strand, counting down.
TGGGCCCAAACATGTCCATAGTCAACACATAACCAGCAGTACTGAGCATGCCCATAGTTGCTACAGCTGTTCCAAAGAGCCCACCAGTTGGTGAACCCAGACTGTCCTGAAGACCGGAAGTCTTTCCGAGCCAGTACGCAGTCACGATAGACACACTGATGACGAGAACTGGCAGAGCTGTCGACTCGAGGCCAAGCCCCACACCTGCTCCAAATAACAAACGGCTTGATCAAACATCGTTTCTGCTGAGAAGTCTCTACTGTTGGGCTGTTCATAGAATCGAATACTAATGACGCACATACTCAGTTGGAAGGCAACAAGCATGTATGAAACCTTAAAAAGAAACACGTAGCACAAAATTAACTGAAGTGTACGACAAGAAAGATAACCTGCAATTATGTTGGTTCCGTGACCCGTTGTACTCGACAGGGCCACCTGACGAACTGGATCGTACTTATAGTCGGTGTAGTATTGAGAGATCCAGACAAAACAGTACGCAGTAATGATGCCAACCAACCCACAAAGAGCAAAATGAAACCAAGCTGAAGGAGCCTGTTCGGTGTAAAGAAGCCATCTTGTGGACTGCAGAGTTCATGACAGCCGAGCATCAGGAAGGTAAGCATGCCATCCCAACTCCCAAGGTGAGGCAATTTTTGTACACAACATAAGCTCTCCTAAATACTAACATGTAGCAAGCACCGAAGCCGGAAGAAATCTGCCGCTCTACGATGCAGGAACTGAAATGCGCTACGCTCAACCATATAACAAAAGGCCGGGAACATTTAGAAGACAATTCGTGGATAGAAGGTTCGATTCGCGAAAGCATCCAACAAAAGTCCAAAACGTCTGGGAATACTTACTCCCCCAAAAGCCAACACCGCCAAGAAGAGTGTCACAGAATAGCCCTTCTGTAGGATGATCATGGGGTCTTCAACAATCGACTTTGAGCTCGGGTCCCGTGTGCCTTTGATGGAAGCAATCCCGATCGCAGACACGACCAAGTCAAATGAGTGCACAACGAGGGGAAAGAGGATGAATCCAGAGGGATCTGCAACAAAGTCACCCAGAAAATATCAGTGCTGCATGACCATCTATAGACCAGGACGCTACGAATCTAAACAGAGGAGGGGAACATTGTCATCAACGTCCGCAGACTACCAAGATAAAGAAACTGACCGTCAAGTTTGCAGCGTTTGGCCATCGTGCCACCCAGAATCATAGCACTGATGATTTCAGCTGCAATACTCTCAAAGAGATCGGCACCACGTGCAGCACAATCTCCCACGTTGTCTCCGACCTGCCCCAATGTACAGGCCTCAGGAACTAGGATACAAACAGAGGTGATCATATGTCAATAAGTTCCGCCTCTGACACTGCTCGAGGCTCACACAACTATCTAAGAACTGCAATTCAAGCTCTACAGACGTGAAGCAGCACGAATTTGAGCATACCAGATCAGCAATTACGGCAGGATTCCTTGCATCATCTTCAGGGATCCCTTGCTCCACCTTCCCCACCAGATCAGCACCTACGTCTGCAGCTTTTGTGTATATCCCTCCTCCCAACTGTGCAAAGAGTGCAACGAAGGAAGCACCAAAGCCATACCCAACCAGCAGCAGCGGCACTGCAACAACAGAGGACAACATCGAGTCACAAGGGACGGACATCAAAGTGCTGGAAGCGGACTGCAGAAGCTGGCCTGATTCAATCAACAACCCTTCACCCAAAATATGGGGTGCACAAAATTGAGTAGGAGAAAGGGGGATAACTCACACTCAGTCATCTTCATGTTACCGACAGTATCAACACCCAGGAGGACATAAAAGGATGCAAAGAGCACTGACACCCCCATTACAGTCATGCCAACCACAATAAGAGCAGAAAAGCCTCCAGCACGCACGGCCACCTGACATTGCCAGAACAAATACACCTTATGTGAATCATGTGAGCCATCCACGTTGCAAATAACTAGTGCATGTGCTTTGAGTGCTACAGGAAATGGTAAAATTTTCCTTCATCCCGATACCCTAAAGCGACAGAAATGCCAGACACCAACCCTAGCGTCACCAAGAAAAAAATCTACGGCGATGGCAGATTGATATACAAAAGCAGAATTTGAAAGCCCGAAGTCTGCTCATGCATCGAAAACGCATATCAGCTCATTAACCTAATAATAAAGAACAGCTGATAAAGAAACACGGACCAGTAGAGCCTCTCGCGCAGAGCGCCGCGCAGCACTGGACACTCGCACGTTGGCTCGTACCGACACCCACATACCAATGTAACCAGCAATGCCGGAGCAAACAGCTCCGAGAAGAAAGGATAGCACTGTGATGAAGGCCAGCGTTGACCTGTAAAATGAGAACAGGAGCTGCAATCAAAAGACATTCTAAAAGAGAATCACGCGTGTGACCGCTGAACCACGAATGCTGAAATTACTTCGCATCGCCAATAGATCGCTCCACTTTCAAACCTAAAACGAGCTTTATATCCTGATGATCCATCTTCTGGAAAGTCCAAAAAGCTATCGCTCAAAATGATACAAGGCTAGCCTATGATTATTAATGGCGACATCGACTTACTTTTCAAGTCCAGCAGCATCTTGCTCCGGTGTAGACTTGCGGAACATGTAGATTCCAAGAATGACGATGGCCAAAACTCCTGCCATCCTAGATATCGATCCATATTGAGTGCGAAAGAAACCCTCCGCTCCATCTCTAATAGCATCGGAAATCTGCATAGAGAAATTCCCTCAATACGACAGGCTAACCATGTACATGACTGAATTAGACCTAGCAAGAACAAAGCTGTCCGACTATTCTTCATACTACTAAAAATCGAGATGAATCAAAGGTCAGCAATCCATTCAACCCTACATGTATTAACACTTTGAAAGACCAAGGTATCGATGAAAGCATAAAAGCAAACAACGGAAGCACTGGTTAGTTCTAGCTTGAAACGTGAAAAGGATAGTCACGGTACCTCACTCATTTCCGGCGGTCCTTCATCCTTTGCAAGCACCCAACTTGCAAGGTATATCGCATACACCAAGCTGCCCGTGCATATTATGAAGACGAACAAAATGATCGGAGAGCTTCGTGATCCAATGTAGAACAAGGACAACACAGTAAGCAGGGCAAGGACGTAGTAGACGCGTATGTCTAATCGGAGAGCCGTCTGCACAAGCTGCAATCAACAGGAATATTGGTAGATTAAAAACTCTTCGCGACACCAATCGTCTCAATATCAAGATACACTAAACCTCATGAGAAATAAGGTTTCTCTCACAAGGAAGAAATACGGATTGGCTCATAAGAAAGAAAACCCCAACCTCGTAATCGTTTGCCCTTCTATAGTACTGACTCGTAAGTGCCAAAAATGGCCACCTCCATATCTAAATGAGTTGAAGTAATTAATTCAAGTAACTTCGAGCAAAGGATACAAAATGCACCATTAAGAAGAAAGAATCATGTCCTACATTTTTGAGCAATTGGAAACTGTTTTGAGAATCACTCTAATTGGTTAATGGCTTCAAAGCGGAGCTCCTGTTATTAGGTTGGGCATTAAGATCCCCTATTTACAAGATGCATTGGGATTCAAATGAGTTCCAAATTCCTAAATACCAATGCCCTCACTCATCACTCAAAATCATAACCTGAAAAGACACGAGCATTAATATATTCACTCGAGGGGAGTATCAAAGAACAGTTGCCAGCATCACTGTATTACAAATTGGTACTTCTCTAACAACACGCGCAAATGCATTGATTAAGTCATAAGGCGGTCGGGTGGAGGAGGATAAAAGTATCAACTACGATGCATGGTGGGATCCGAGAGGAGCGTACCCAGAAAGGCTTGTTTTTCAACGACGAGAAGGTCTTTGATTTCTCCTGATAGGATCCCAACAATGCACTTTCCACATCCATCCTGTGGTCATCATCCATTCCCATCATAGTACTGGACGACGAAATTCTGCGAGCGAGTAGAGGATTAGGGGCCACTCCCCCCGGCGTGGGATCCAGCTCGCTCCCTCGATGCTGAATTGCACTCAATCTTTCTAGGTCGAAAAATCAAGGAACGATTCCGCAATCTCTTCTTTCCTGCCAGGAGCTGGAGATGGTAAAGTTCCAATGCTCAAATTTTTCAGTCTCACACAATGCTTATCACACACTTCTTTCGTAATTCGCAATGCAGCACGTGCCTGCTACCTGGAAGGACAGAGGATGCCATCTGCACGTCAACACCAGTCGAAAAACATACGCGAACGAGACGATACATTACGATTGCACATCAACACAATGTCACTCGAAAAGGAAGGCTTCACTCACAACCCTAACATCAAGTCAGTCTACACAGAGACTCTTCAAATAGCACAAACGTTCCCAACAAATCGACAAAAACATAATGGTCGAATAAACTCGCAAGAAAAGAGTTCTAAAATATAATCCATGGATAACACGAACTGACGTACCTGGCGAATCACAGCCACCTCCGCACCTCCAGAAAACCCTGCACTCTGCGCCAAATTGTCCAATTTCAGGCTCAATCGATTCCCGCGGCTCACAACGTCCTTTTCCCGATGCGACGGACGCGAGAATCACGAAAGGACGAGGGATCGCGCCTTCAGTCGCCCAGGTGGAAGCCCTCGCAGGAGCTCGTCCTACCTACACTTGTGACGACAGGCGCCATGTTCATGGACCTGAGGAAAGAGGACCGTGGTTTCACCGGGACGCGGTTTCAGGATTGATTGATGAGTTCGTGGTCGACGCGATCTTTCATTGGGTCAGGCGGGAGTTTTCTTTCAATTATTGATGGTAGCTTTTGTGTTCCCTTTGTGGTCTGTTGTTCCCATTTGGCCGTTCCCACGGTCGATTTTGGAGTCTGAGCAGGTATTTGTGGCTTTCAAATTATGTACGTCAATAGGTGCGTTCTCAGATTATTTAAATGAGTGGAACCGACAACTGATGTGAACTTGACCTTCTTTAACCTTTAACCCCCAAAGAACCAGACTCATTGCCAAGTGGTCAAGATTTGTATTTGAGGTAAATTTAGCTTATGAAACTGGGTTCAGATATGAATCTTATATTTTTACTACATGAAATTTTAACTCTTATTGTGATAATTTGTCATTATTATGACTTTTGTAGGAAAATTTGAAAATAAATAAGTAAAATTCAATAAGTAAAAGCAACAAAACACAATCCAATTAATTTGAAAAAAATTCAGGAGGTACAAATAGTAATGGGTATTTATGTGAAAGTTTTTGAATTATTGTTTATTTGTTTTTTTTACCCCTAAAATTCCCTTGGCAAAGATCTTTAATCCATAAACTCAATGAATCACAAAGATTGATTGTTTTGTATGGAGTCATTGATTATGGGAAAATAGCTTGATAGAGTATTATTCAAAGCCACTATATTTGTATCACTAATATACTTGATAGTCAACATCCCCTACTATTTGGGATGGGTATTGTTAATAATGGTAAAGTAGCTTAGTAGCATATCTTTTAAAAGTCATTCTGTTTGTATTCTTATTGTATTCATTATGGTCAAGGTCAATATTTCCTAACAAATAATCATTTAAAGTTTGCAAATGTAATTCAAAAAATATTTTTTAAATAGAAAGGTTCATTTTCTTTCCATACAAAGTTTGAAATGAAAAAAATTATATCTGAAAATTTTAGAACCTATATCTACAAATATTTTTTTGCCAATCCCAACCATCAAGTATGTTATTTTTCAATGGTCTACATTTTAAACTTTCAACTTGTACTTACTAACACATAGTAATCAAATAATTGCACAAATAGTCATATGGTACAAATAGAGTTTCTTATCATCTTACCTTAATGAGTATGCCAAATGTATCCAACTCCAACTAATAAATACATAGTTGAAGAGTTTAAATGTCTTTCTTTGTGTCAAGGCTCACATGCAAAATCATTGGTCTTTTGCAAAACTAACATCAATCCTAAAACAATAGGCTATTCACTATGAAAATCATTCATTTTGATATTTTGTGAATCACTTGCTTAAGAAATGCAAAAGCACTCATTGAAGGTCAAACTATTGCACAAGACTTCCCCTTTTTCCACAAAATTCCAAGGATGAAAATATGCACCTCCAGGGTTAAGAAGATTTAACGGCCAAGCCTTTGAGTTCTTTACTCCGTTTGGTCCAGTGGGTGGGACTTTTGCTCTTGTATATTTTCACATTTGAATTTAACTGCCTTTTACTTCCCAAAAAAGAGATTAGGACTTTGTATCCAAAAGTGAATTAGAGACTGGATTTTGCAACCTTCTGCCTCAATTAATTAATGAATGTAATCAATACGTGCTTTGGGATCAAAATCAAGGGTGACGAAATTCGTCCAAAAAGCAGATACCGTGATAAAAATGAGGTACGTTCGAATTGCAGCAATTTAATTGCTCTTGAAAACGGTATGAAAAGGTTCCAAATCATGCACGAAGGTGCAACTTCAATTAAATTTTAACCCTTAATCGCCCGCAACCACCCGTTGAATTTCCAATGTATGTGCTGACCAAATTGACTTCTGGTATTGCGGGCGTTCAAGGGTTAAGATTAGGCGACAACACAATGTTGGCTCACTAAAAGCACCACTAACAAATACATCATCCAAATGGAGGGACCACAACCTTAAATTTTTTATCTCTGCAAATTCCAAGGAGGATTCAACCGAATGTCATGGTATCCAGGAGCACCTCTTGGAGTGGTGAGAAGAGAAGGAGAAGCCACTCCTTGTTGCGCTGCAATATGACCAGCTCCTGGGGATGTGCCCTGAGATATGTGACCGTGATGTCCATGCACCGACGGCGAGACTCCATAGCCACCAAAGCCTGGGGGACCATTGTTGACTCCATTTCCGGCACCTGCAGGGCCTCCTCCTAGTATAGGGCTCATATGAGAATGACCTGCAGCTGCCGCAGCAGCTGCTACAGCAACTTTTTGAGCATGCATTGCAGCTGCATGCTGCATAACCTACACCATGGCACACGAAAATACGATTCCAATCAAACTCGTATGTAATTCAGCACGTAAAACTCATAGCAAGAAACAAATCAGACGCGAGCAGCAACCAGATGCTGAAACATGTCGTCGTTTTGAACCCACAGAAACAAAATTCAATGATATATGACAATGGGCAACCAAGAAACCAGGAGAAGATAAGTCAAACGAGTAGACAAGACACTTTCTTCGCCGATGTCAAGAATATAATGACTAAAGTTGGCAGAATTGCAAACCATATGTTGCTGATACGGCCGACCGCCTAAAGCAAGTGGCATGAAGGCAGTCCCCGGGGATATTGCTGCCGCTGAACTTGGAGAAGGGAGACTCATTCCTTGTTGATAATAGTTCCCCCGTGCAGATCCACCCTATAAAGCAAACCACAGTGGTATCTAAGTACCAATATTTATCTGCATATGATGAACATATTCACAAGTATTGTCCGTCACAATGAGCAGGAGACAAAGCAGTCCTGCAGTCGGAGCAAACCCGGACAAGCTTAAAGAAACTCCAAGAAGCTAGCCAAAGCCGTATTTCAGGAACACTCTATCCTGGAAATAGTGTCTTGGGAAAATAAAATGTCAGGCTAATTCAAAAACCTGGTTCAAGTGTTGTGGCTGTCTGCCAAGTAATGGACCCAACGCTGGTGTTGATCCATGAGAGTTTTGTCCATGGCTAGCAGCATGTGAAGCAGATGTTGTATGGGATGGAGGACTAGGTGTCCTTGCGTATTCCAACTCTCCCTCTTCAAGATCTGCTGAAGGTTGAACATCAGCAGCACCTGCACTAACAGCCTCTGGAGCTGCCGCAGGCACCTCTGAACTAGTTGGAACAGCCTGAGAAGCAGATTGGGTCACAGTAGCAGGTGGAGAATGCGAAGCACTCTGAACCTTTTTCTTTGACTCCTCTTCCGTGCTCAACACCTGAACATGCCGTGACGAGTTAGGTTGACGCCCAAATCTATTGGGACGAACCAGGTGATTTGCTGCACTAGGAACATCTACTTTTTGTATGACTTCCACGCCAACAGCACCAGCAGTATCTGACTGCACAACTGGCGCTGCAGGCTCGTCTGTACTATTTGGGATAGCCTGGGATGCAGATGAAGACCCAGGAGCAGAGGGAGGCCCAAGAGCAGATGGCGACTGTGATGCACTCTGAACTTTTTTCTTTGACTCCTTTTCAGTAGTCAGTACCTGAACAAGCCGTAACATGTTAAAATGACATTCGAATACAACGCACCGAGCCTGCTTGTAATGTGCACTAAAACGAGACGCACATTGGCAAGCTATCCAAATGTGATTTAGGGTCAACTCTGGAAAAATGGTACACCATGTCACAGCACAATTTCTAGGTTATGAGTTGCAGGACCTGCTTTAACATCTGTACAAGGCGATGTTTTTCAGCGGTTAATTTTTTGAGCTTAGCCTCCAACTCTGTTTTTATAACTTTCTTGTCACCTGTTGCGTCTGTTGCCCTAGCCTCCTCAACATTGTCCTTTCCTTCCACCTGTAATACAGAAACCAGAACAGAACTGAAGATCGAAAATAAAACGAACACATATTCAAAAATATCAAGACTTTAGCCAAAATTCACTCTGCTCATAAACAATATCACAGACGAATGCGTGTAGTCCGAAACAAGCACATTCGACAGAGGTATCTTCCACTGAATGTGTACAAAACAATTAATATTATTATTATTATACAATGAACATTAAATGTACTCACAGGTTTTCCAAAATTCATCTCCTCAGAATGTACAGGTGGGGTCGATGGAGCTTCCACTTTCACAATATCCTCACGTTCATCACCCTCTTTACCCTCGCCCTCGTCCACTGACATTGCCACGTCTGGCATGGCATCGGATTCTACCTTCTCGACGTTGTCCACTTCAACATTGGGTCCCTTGAAGTTGTTGTCAACAGCTTCTGCTGGTGCCTCCACGTCACCAACCTTGTGATCCAATTCCATCTCGGCACTCCCTGCATCAACCCTCATGCGATCAACTCCACCTGATGCAGCAATCTCCTCCTTCACCTTCACCTTGCCTTTATTCGCTTCAACGAGAGCGACTTCCTCTCTCTTCCTTTTTTTTCTCTCTTTCTTATCCATGTGATCTTCCAAATCCACCGGCTCGTGCTTAGGCTCATTATCATCAAATGAATGACCTCTTACTAAAACTTGCGCAGACGAGTCTTCCATTGGTGTACTCCCATCCCTATACTCTTCTCCAAAAGACCGGTAGCTTCCATGCCGGGTCTCTCCTCCGAGCTTGCTTCGGTCTTCCACATCCCCTACCTCTAAATGAACATCTTCATCCATGTAATCTGCTTTAACATGACCATCGCTCTCGCCACGCCCCTCTCGCCCGATATCCGTCTCGGGATCCTCCCGGGACCGCAGATGTGCAGGTGAAACATTGTGAGACCCAGAAATACAGGTGTCTTGACGTGTTAAGTAAGGAGTCGGAAAGCCAGGAGTTGATGACGAATTAAGGCGTACAGCGTCATTTCGCTTCTCGAGCGCTTGCCTAAACGCAGATAATGAGATGCTCGGTTTTGGGAGAGGCCACTGACGCGTAATCCCAGAAACCTTGTGAAGTTCGCCTCTGTATAGTGAAATCATTGCTTCTGCCTTCTATAGTCTCTCCACATCATTTCAGCTGCCAGAATCTAAACCCTAAATAATCACGCAACGCTCCAACCCTGAGATACAGCATCTGAAAACGAGACATAACGCTGTCAAAAACACTTCGGAAAAGCTGACTCGCGAAAACGCACCAAAAGACTCCAACTTACAGTCCAAAAACCTCAACAACGAGCGAACATGAAGTTCTGACATTCAAAAATCACAAAACAGACATTACTCAAAAGAGTTCTCTGCAGATTGTGCTCGTATTTTCACTCAACGGGTTGCATCTCTCACAACATAGAATTCCAACCAAAAAAATTCTCCTCGCTCAAACTCGTACCCCTCCACACCTCGAAACGGAAACCCTACATTGCAATGGTGACGGAAACCCTAGAATCAATGAACTGAACACAAAATTGGCTGAAGAAAGGTTCACAAACGCGGCGTGAACTGCAACACGTACCGTCCTTCCCCGAACTAAAGAACTGGTTGTTCGAAAAGCAAGGAGCCTGCTCTTGACATTCCGCGAGAAATTGAACGAGAAACTTTCCAAACGAGCACCAAATTCAATGGCGAAAAAACAGTGACACACTGCGAAATCAATCTAACTTGATGCGACTGCATGCAACTGCAGGAAGGTGAGGGAGAGAAACAAAATCGAGGAGGAAGGGAGAGCTGCCGCAAGCGCGGATTGATTGACAGCAGCCGACGGAGGTCCGAGAGGTCAGGTGTCATAATTCAATGCACTGGGAAAACAGTTCTGTGCTGGAAAGTGTTCCACAGAATTCGTTCCTCTTTCATTCGTTCGCTTTTCATTCATTCGCTCCTCGCAAAGGATGCCTTAACCCCTAAAAGTCCAAGTGGTTTGGACAAAACACAAATGTGTTATAAAATATAACTTTTATAACTTTTTTGAAGTTTGCATAAGGAAGATAATGTGAAGCATGAAAAGTAGAAAGTATTTTTACAATCAAAATTATAAAATTATTTTTAGATTCTCTTCAAATGAATTTTAAAGATATAACTTCAAAAATTCACCGAAAATACAGTTTCTACCTTTAGGATTTGAATTTTTTTTAATGGTCAAAATTGTGGTTTCTATTGATTTGAAATAAAAAATGCATAAGATCTAGGGATGAGAACACCAACACTTTTTCAAAACAGTAAGTTTTTCAACATTAGCCAATTCTAAACACTTTGTGCTATTTCTCTTATAATTTTTGTTTGACTGTAGCGATCTGATTTTTGGATATAAAAATTGAAAGACAATGCAAATTTTTTGGAAAAAAATAAAATAAAATTTGAAAAAAAAAAATTTGCCCAAAAATTATGCCCAAAAGGTCGAAATTGGGCAACGATCATAAAATGGTCGTTTGAGCACTTAGGGGTTAAGTACCCTATGTATACAAAATTAGTTCAATAAGACTTGATTATGTGCAAAGCACTTTGAAAAAAATTAGCCCTTTAACGTCCAAATTCTTTTTGTAGAAGCACTTTGTTCATCATCTAGAATATAGATTCAAGAGTGCGTAGGGGTTAGAAATCTTATTGTTTGTTTTTTCATTTCCAATAGGTGTGTGATATGGAAAGTAAAAAACATACATTATTTGAGGGCTTGACTGTGGATTCCAAAAAATTGTCATGGTTCTATAAAATGAATGAGATGGTATCTCCGAGATTAATCTATTTAATTTTAGTTCTTTATTGCAATTTTTCCTATATTTGATGTCCTAAGATCATCAACTGTCAAAGTTCAACTTTATAAAAAAAAACTTGTTATCAATACAAAGGCATCCAAAAAATGCCAAAGTTCCCCCTCTTCAAAAAATGATTTGATCAAATGTTCAATGGGTTTATATTCTTTTAATTAATCATGAGTCCATTATTACCAAAAGCAATTGTAGAACATTTATCAACACTAGTAAAAATCTTATTTGAGGTGACTGTTTAATCTATGACTAATAACTCTAAGTGACTAATATATAATTTGGATGGAAAATATTCTTGACCTACAATGACATTTACATGCTCATAGTTGCACTACAATCATTTTTAGAAATCTTTGCATTTCATTTACCTTATATAAAGGATGATTTGAACCTTTGTTGTCAATTTTCCATTCACTAAATGATAGAGTGGCTAGTGAAGTGGATTATAATATGCCACTATTTCTATACAATAAATATAATTTTCATTGTAGAAATTATTAACATGCAACTTCTACTTTTCCAAATCTAAAGATTGCCCCAACATTTTCATTGGAAGACAATCGACTAAGTGCCAACCCAAGTGGTGTATTGTAGAATGAAAAGATTCAACCATTCAACCATTGAGAATTAAATGAAAGTCATAGCAAAACATATTTCTATGGAAGAATATACCTTCTAGCAAGGGCTACAAAGGGAAAAAAAATCCAAAGGGAATTATAAGGTAGTTTGCTCTACAAGCAATACTTTAACCCCTAAAGGACCAGAATGCGGTTTTGGGCAGTATAAAAAATTTGGGCAGGTACTTGTGACTGGAGATTTTCATATTTTTGGCTGAAATATTAATAGAAGGTGGGCGCAAGGAGTACCTTTTATATGCACTAAATTTCATGACATTTGAAAATAGGAGGCAAAAGTTATGGCCAAATATGTTACTTTTTTTCGTAACTGGGCAGTCCGGGCAGATCAGAAAAAATCACTTTTTTCAAAAATAAAAATTTGAAATTGGTTTTCTAGAGTTATATATACGTGGAAAGCTTTGAATCTTCCATTTCGACCAATGAATCAAAAGTTATGAGGATTTTTAGTTTGCAAGCAGTTATAGATTCTCTACTCTGAAATAAACTTTGAAGTTGTTTATTTAACTCAATTTTTAATATTTTTTGAAAAAACTAATCCATAGGATGTAGGTTGTTTATTACAACATTACAACCATTGGGATTTACATTTTTCAATTCCATAATTAAATTCTTAACAATTTAATATTTTGGATCATTCTCTATTTCTTTCTACTTACTATTTTTTTTTGTATATGTTGTACAATATCAAATGATTTGAAAATTTTTATTCATGTAGAGAATTTGTTTAAGAAAAAGAATTCAAAGATGCACCACCATTTTGGACATTTTTTCATACAAATGTGACCTTGTGAAGTGCAGCTGCCCTGTTTTTCGCAGGGACAAAAAAAAGATTTTTGCCAATTCAAATGCTAATATCTTCCAATCCGCATGGTGGAAAATTCTGAAATTTTTTCGACATCTTCTAAAACTAGTTTAATATAAGATCCTACGGTTACATGTGTCAAAAAAGTTTTTTTTTGAAAAATTTGATACTTGTACTAAAAATGGCAGTTTGGGAGTGTTTTTGTGAAAACATAGTCATAGAACTTTAGGGGTTAAGGGCTAGTCCACCATTTTCCAGAGGCTTCTTGTGGATAGAAAGACTTTTAGCTCATTTTTAGACAAAGAGAAATAAATGCGGCATATAACACAAGTGGTTTCATATTTTTTGAAGCATTATTGAATTACTTATGAATTTTCAGAGATTTTTTTTTGTCAAAGGCACCTATTTGTGACTGTAGAATCTCCCCAAATTCATTCCCGTGCAACTTGTAAAGAGATATGGGGAACCAAGGAGAATGATTGACTCTTGCAATAATTAACACTTTATCCTTGATCCACTCAATGCCTAAAATGGTGGATTTATGGACCACCTCATATCCATACTAGAGTTAATTGTAGGGCCAATTTGAAGAAGATGGTCACTTTTAGAACAGACTACCTTACCATGTGATGGAGAAGACCCCAACATAGGTGATCCAAATTATAAAGTAGGTACACCCAAAACCGCCACTTTTTGCTACTAAGCCTAGTTACTATTATTAGACTAGTCAAATTTTCATATGTTCTTGTTGGCAAGTGAAAGGAGGTTCCAATGCACATGACATTTGAATACTGTGTGCAAAAATCATCAAGGGCCAAAGTTTGGTTCTACAAGCGTTTCTTCTACATAGGTACAAAACTGATTTTGGAGATGTACACACAGTATAGATGGTGGTTTAAGATCAGTGGCACATTTGGGAGTACCTACCTTACCACGGAGGTCCTCCTCTCATGGGTCATTTCCTTAGACTCCTACAAACTCCTACAACAAGGAGCTGACTTCAACCCTGATCTCTCCTACAGATGGTGTTCACACATGCACTCCAAACACCTGGGATGTCTGTAAATGCTGCGAGAGAAGGGGCGAACAGGCAACCTCTTCGTCGCGACAACAGCTTCCCGAACATCCTCTTGGAAACGGTTCCATTCAACGGTGGCGTTCCTGCCAAACAGGGCGGCCAAACTCTTCCTGTTGGGACGTATTGTGGGGGCGTGGCCGGAGGTATGGTACATGCGGTGCCCAGACACCAGCGACGAGAGCTCGCTTCCCGAATCAGCCATGAAAAACACATCTGCCGAGGAACAGGCCACGTAGTCCAGCACTGCCAACTGCATCCCGCAAAACAAAACAAAAGACACATCCGAACGTCATTCATCAGCACCTCCATGATCGACATTAATAGCAACTGAACATACTTACTGTTGTACAGTATAACATATGTTTCAGACCTTAGAATTCAGTGGCAAGTGAAAGAGGAATGCAACGCACTTTAGCATGCATCATTTGGACACTGTATGAATTAGGTTATGAAATTTCAAAGTTGATTGCTTGTAGGGGTGCTAAAAAATCAACACCAGGCTTTCCTCGGCTCTCATGTTATGACTGTGTACATCTTGTGTCATCAACATCTAGGTTTAAGAGTTGTTGTTGGGGTTTGATGCAAGGTTGCATTTGGGGAAGTGATGATTACGGGTGCTCATATATTTATAGGTTTTAATTAATGAGAGGATACTACACCCTTCACTACATCGTTTGGCTTGGCTTGATTGTGCCCAACTATTCAATGAAAGAGGGAAGATATTCTTGTTTATAGCAATGACTAAAGTTGAAACTGCCAAGTTTCCAAGATTAGATAAATTGGGTTCAATAGGTTCAGTCTAAAATCCTAGACTGAGTTGGAAGGCGAGTAGGTAGTTGAAAACTAATCGCATGGTGGTTTGTTACATGTCATATCAACAAATTAACTACAAATCATACTTCATGGCTTCCAAAGAAATCTCCAACTCATTGATCTCGTCTCCTACACTATTGTACCTTGTGTTACCAACAACTCATCAATCCATACCCCTTGATGGAGAGAGAGAGAAATTCCAACCAATTAATGGTTGACGTAAATGAAAAGTTTGTTCCCATAAGGTCCAATGATTGGCTCTAAAGACCTAGATGGACGTATTAGCAAATGGTATGCAAAACTTTATTAAGTGTCTCTAAACACTGGTCTTTGAATGGAAATCAAGTTTTCCTGTGTCACTCAACCTCCCACTTTGAGATGTACAAGAAATCCATAAAAAGTTTGATCTCCACAAATTTCGCTCTTGTCCCCAAAAGGTGATCTCTCTGCAATTGAATATTGATCTCCCCTAAATGATTCTCCTACAAATTGGTTAAATGGTTAAAGTGATTACAAAGTGATCTTAAAGTGGCAAATGCAACAATTGACCAAGCACAAAATGTATAGGAAATTTCATTAAAATAGCATATTCCATATGCCATTTTCAAACCACCCAGTCTAGACCGTAAAAGTGCCATTTAGGACTAGTATATATTTTGGACATCTTGAATAGTCATAGATTTCAAACCACTTGGTCTAAATCATAAATTTGCCATCTAGGACAAATATAGATTTCAGACATCTAGAACTAATTTAGATTTCAAATATCTAAGGTAGTGTACACTTCAGACTGCCCAATCTAAACCGTAAGAAGTGCCAAAGTTGTTGGAATGGCATCATTTTAATGAAATTCCCCACATGTGTATGTAACTTACCTGGAAAGGGTGATTGTGGAATGGTTGAAGCTCCTTCTCAGTGAGAATATCCTCTTTGGTCACTACATTGGGGTACAAAAACTTTAAACTTGCCATCTTTGCTTGCCAACTATGCAGGTGTGTGCCTGCAAGATAAATTCTTGTTGCTCTTTTAAACCCCAGCGCAGCTAAGACCAAAAAGCCCTCTTCAGGCAGGAGAGGGCAAATACCAAGCTCCCCTTCCAGTCCGGCCAACCTCAACCTGCAGAGTGGATAGGACAACCGATTCAAAAAGAATTCACAAACGACTTTTTCGATTGATAACAACATTGTGGAAAGTATAATATAATTCGAATAAGAAAAAAAAAAACTTTAGTTCGTTAGATTGCGCTGAGGAGCATTGCATGTGGAGGTTAAAGTCTTTTCACAATAAAACAGGAGTTCTGAGTTCTAATTTCTGATTCCAGCATGTGTGTCTTGTAAGTGGGATTTAAGTTAATAATGGTTGTGAAAATTAAATCCTAAATCCTACACCAAGAACTCAAGAGCCTTACTTTTCATCTTGCTCCAAGAATGAAAGATGCTTCTCCAAGTAAGATCGAAGGTCCTCTTTCGACGTTTCACACAAGGAATCATAGGCTGCCATGTCCACCTGAAACTCCATCTGCATAGCCACATACTTGGGGACATTCTTAACAAAGCGTATCCGAGGTTTTATATCCAGTTCAAACTCGTCATCCCCGGGGCCCCAACGGGGATGCTTGTCTCGCATCCGTTCTGCCACCAATTTTCCTACTCTATGCAACTCTGGCACCAGTCTTAGTGCATGGAAGTTGCACCGACATCTCAATATCTGCGTTGCCAACAAGTTCCATCAATCAATTTGTCCAGAATGCAAGCTGGAGGAAGTCTCAAAACCGAAGGAAGAGGCAAAGGCAACTAGGAGGGGGGTCAGTAAAATGAGACTGTTGGAGGAACTTTTAAACAATACCTTACGGGTATTCTTTTCCATGATTCATGGGGAGAGATCCATATGGACTAGGGAATGTGAAAGTAGAGCTTTCATTATGAGAAAAAACATCTGGAATTGGAAGGGATGTTAATTTCACAACAAGGCTCTCCTTTCACGTCATCGGACATAACCACCACAATGGTTCGCTCTTGTTCAACCATGAAGTCATAAACAACCAATAGACTCAGGAGGAAAACTTTAGCTAAACCCTAAGCCAGTCTCTCCATATCCATGGCTTGGTTACCACCTCTATGGAAATGAGCTCAAATGAATTATGGTTGCAATGGGCATTCGGTGACTTCATTATATAAGGAGACCAACCCATGAATCACGGAGAAGATTGTTGTAAAAAAAAACCCTAAAAAAATGGTCTAATTTTACAAAAAAATTGTTGTTTGGAAAAGTGTACCTGGATATCAGAAGGTACAGGGTCAAAAGCTAAGCGATTGCCAAACCCTTCCAAAAGCACCACGCGGGTCTTCAGCAAGAGAGGAAGAATGTGCTGGAGGTAGAAACTGGGCTGGGCTTCCTTGGGAACATCATCTTCTGTCACCTACATTGTTCACATCAGAAAATGGTGTAGGACCAATATGGTAAGACAACCTATACCTAATCACTTAAGCTCCTGTGGCGCAAATGGTGAGCAATTGAATGCAACGAAGTTTTTTCCCGTGTAGGAAGATAAAAAATACTAAGATTGCGAAATTTTCAGAATTTTTTTTGCAAAACTGAAATTTCTGTGAATTTTGGGAGCCAAAAAGTGTTCTGAACCAATTCCCAATCACTAGAGTCTTCCAATTCCAATCACTCAAGAACTAACTTCCTACTATCTATTTTCTTGTTATTTTTTGCATACTTTTGGACATACGACATGATCTTACTAGTTCCAAAGTTAAAAAAGAATAAAAAACACATTACAAGCCTTGATTGGAAATAGGGGCACTACCGGTTGGGAACTGGTCCCTGGTTAGAAATGGGTGGTCTTACTAATAGACAGAACCCCCTCAATTTGCCCTCTATGAGGGCAATTTCAATAACGACTTTTGTCAATTTTCACTAAATTTTCCTGAGTTTCAAACCCCAATTGACGTGAATTTGAACTTTAGGTGAAGAGCTCCATCCCCCCCAAATAAAGAGCGATTTTTTGAGTTCTCTGAATACCTTCACAATAATAAACCCTAAACCCTAAACTTACCACAGCTTCAATTGAATCAAGATCCAAAGATTGCAGTTCGACTGGCAGCTCTTTCACGACTCGCACATCATCTTTTAGGTAATCAATAAAATAATCATCGATGTATAAATCTGTAAACCGACTGCACCCATTCCAACAAAGTCTTGATGTTACAAGAGTTAAAGGTTTAAGAAGACAGAAGTCCAGGCAATCATCCAGACATGATTGATGCAAGTTAAGAAAAAATTCAGCACCTTGAGTCTCTCCCCACATTGGAAAATGAAAATTTGGGCAAAACTAAAGTGGCGTTCAGCATACGAGACACCGCCACGCCATTACAGATCTGCAAAAGCCATTACAGAGATTGGCAGTGTCAATATAATCCTGCTGTGTACTAATTTCTTGGAATGGCATTGACAAAGGTACTAAGCAAAAGATCAAACAAGTAGAAGATCTACCGCAACTCGCTGCTGGCTGATGTCGCCGTTGGCGTTGATCATGATGTAGCCGGTGGAATCCTCGGGTAATGGAGGAGCTGCAATACAAAACCATCATGCTCAAAGGGATGGCTTCCATACATGGAACTTAGGGTTGATAAAATCCACATGAACCGAACAGTAGAGCTAATATTTTTGTCTCTTTGGTGATTGGTTTGAAGCATAGCATAATAAAGCAAAGGTGTTTAGGAAAGAGAAGAACTGACGAATGTGTCTTTCGGGTCTTTGATTTGCACAAGGAAGCCATGTGGAGTTACTCTGAGTTGGCTCCTCCCACAAATCATGAGGCTCGGGTTTGAACTCGTTCTGCATTAATACATAGCTATGACATTAGCTACAAAGGAAACATACAACATTCATGATCTGTAGCAGCACAACCAGAACATCCAACAACAGAAACATTTACACAGCCCAACTAAGAGGAACAACTAAAAACATAACAACCTTCCTGCTCCAGCACCAAAAAGAGATGGGATAGTTAACAATGTCCATTTTTTAAATGATGAACAGAGTGCTTCAGGTCAATGTTTCGTTCAAATACCTTCTTATTCATCCACAGCAATACTTGAATCTTTGAGAGATAACCTTTCTTTTAGACCAATTTGATATTACGGATGTAAATAATATATTTGTACAAATGTAGGCAAAACTGTAGAAATATTCAAAAAAGGATTAGGTAGTAAAGGGTTAAGTGGCAAATAGGATGTCAGAGAGTCTTGGGTAGAGACCTCATCACCTCAGCAAGTCCATGGGCTGCCAAGGCAAGCAATCGGTCATACAAAACAGCAGACGATCGATTCTTGGGAGGATCCTCACGTACCTACAACCACAGAAGAAGAAAAAAAATCTTCCTAAGAAACCACTAGAATGGGGCAATAATCTCCTACTCACACCATTACAGGAATAAAGTGAATGCCATCCTCCTAACATTCATCATCCCTTTGCTCCAGTGTAAGTAGAAAACCTTTGAAATCACAAAAATGAGCAGTCACAGCAAGAGGAAACTCACAATGTCAGCTTGTGAAGACACCAAATGCTCGACAGGCAGTTGGAGGCTGGAGAGAAACCACCAGTCCAGTGCAAAGCACAAAAACAATACGACGAAGCAAATGATGCCACCTTTCTTCAAGAGGCTCACTACTAACTGCCCACGTCCTTTCCTTGAGAATTTGCCAGTTCTAGAAAACTGGGTGGATGTGGATCTAAACCTTGGACTCGCACCTCTTGATGAATCCAAAGCTTCGGGAGACCGAGCGTGTGGTGAATGGGGCCACGAACTGAGATCACTCCTGGAACTGGAAGGGGAACCTGCATCCAGAGTCACCAGGGCAAAATGAAACCAATCTTCGAAATGTGCATAAAATTAGAAAAATAGGAAAATTTTGAAAACGCAAACATCACAAAAGTTGAACTGGTATATTCTGGTAGGTGTTCAAATCTATTTCAATCGAAGTTTTTTCTCCTAAGGTATCGATGTTAAGGGTCTTGCATCAACTTAGAATATTGCCGTTGCTTGTGAATTTGTAAGAAAACATCAAGCATGGCATGATGAAGAGTGAGAAGAGTGGTGGAGTCTTCTTACTGCAACGGCAACTTAGGTAAACCAGACTATGACAGGCAGAATGACTGATTTGGTATGTTGCCATTAGCAAAATAAAATCAGATTTTTTTCTAGCAGAGACAACTTTGAGAAATAAAAGAAGTAGTTAAAATTTTAGTTTTTGGACAAAGTAGGAATTTGTTATGAATTTTTAAAGTATTTTTTCAAAACAGTCTGTAGACTATCTGAAATCAATAAAATATGTCTTCATGATGGTCATCTTACCACCTAATGCAGTCTTCAGATTTCCTAACACAACCACAAGAATTTTTAATGTGGCCATCACACAAAGGAATAAAAAAAACCTCTTTATGATGAGTTTACACTCACAATGTGTAAGTGTCCTATGACAGTCATTACTAATTCTATCACAATCACCTAATGCACTAATGTGGGCCACTAACCAACCTAATTAAATAGTAGAAGCAAAAATCTGAAATGGACTGTAATGGGGGGGTTATGTAGATGTCTGCATTAGACAGTTGGCCTGTCATAGGCTGGTTTACCTTTGTATGAATGTTCGCTCTAATGAGCTCAAGTGATGCATGAAGAACTTCACAATGATCACAATTGCGACTCTTTGGGAAGAGCACACTGAGTGTTTTCATGTGAACAATGAGTGCTTTACAGTGTAACTAGAGAAGTAGTTGTTAGGTATGAAATGCATAGAAATATTGTAAACATTCTAAGCATTTTGAAATTTTAAAAAAGAAGTAAAGATCACGTTTTATTGTGACCATACCAGTAGCTTGTGTTCTGTTGGAATTAGAGCGTTGGAGAAGAGTGGGTGAAGTGAGTCCAGAGGTTGCAGCGTATCCACCATGCAAAACACTATCATCTGCCCTTCGCAGTGCAGCAAGCCTGCTTTCATGCACTGGGGAGCTCGACGACTGCTGCTTCTCTCCATCGCCAGCTCTTGTTTGCAAACTCGGATCTCCAGTTGCTTCGTCCATTGCAACACCTCCCAATTACTTTCACATTCTATTACTGAATGATCAGTGATATACTACTGAATTCTGAATTAACGATCAAACTAGTCCGAAAATCCACTAGGATCCCGTAGGGTTGATCTCATTCACATTTCTCTTCAATAACTATACCAGGGTCCTCTATTCCACCACATTCCCGACCAAAAATGTTCCGCAAGATTGAAGAGCTCTGCAATACGGACCAGGGAACACAAGTATCAGGCATGAATGGATGTACACACTCATTGATTCAATGCTCTGTACTCTCAATTGCACTTCACATTTCTAGAAACAGGGTATTCCAATTAAGCCATTCTCCAAGTGACTTCTCGTTAAAGACAGTAGTCGCAAATGACTCTTAACATTTAGATCCAGCAGGACATTCTAGTGCTACGATCTTGGCATCCTGCAATTCAGAGTGGGAGAGCTGAGCAACAACCACTACTTGGAATGATGAGCAGGAACAAAGACGAATTCAACAACATAACTAAGGTGCCTTACTAGAGCCATAATATTTAATTAAGGTAGAAGATACTACATTTGATTCATCAGGGACCTGATCCCATCTCCAGTATATTGTTAACAGCAACTCATCTCTTCCAATCAACTCTTGGCTGGGCTGCAACTAGCAAGACATGACTTGGCTAAATGTCTATGGCCGTTGACATCTGAATGGAAATGGGATGGTCTACGTGGCCACAATCCTCGCATTTTGAAATTGCTTAGGAACTTATAAACAATGAGAGAATTTTGGTCTCCACAGATTTGACTTCTGTACCCAAATCACTCCACAGCTCTACAGCGATCTCCCAAAAATCACGCTTCTACATATATTAAGAAAAATGATTAAAGTGACTCACAATAGTATCCTCTACCTTAGTTTTCATCTGTGTAGGTAGATTCAACTGCACATGCTACAAGAGTGAATTTCCATTTCATTGACGATTTCAGTTAAAATGACGAACTCTTCTACAGTTGTACTAAAATCAATCTATACCAAAGGAAATCCATCTCCTTTCGGCAATCAGAAAATGGCCAATTGCGTAACAAAACGAAAACGAAGTGTGCTCTCACCACCTCCCAACCGACAGTACAGACAGCTCCAAACTGAGAAACCTCGCAATCAGCACAGACTGATCAAAAAAATTTAAAACCTTGCCAGAAAATCACAGCCCTTACCAAAGTGCACACCAATCTTCCAATTGATTCAAACTTGCCACACCTGACGGAGCTTCATCACTGCCACTCCAGACGAAACTCCCGACAGTAACGATACCCAGCACCGCGAAATATCACGTAAAAGACGATCCAAGAGCGGGTGTCCAGCTAGCGCACTCTGTAAAATCTCCGCCTCTGGCTCACCTCCATCCAAATCTTAACAACCGAACTGAAGAGATGAGCATTTACTGAATTTGCGACGGATGTGGGCCGGGGCGGCCAAGTGTCTGTGCACCTGACGGCGGTGATCCGTGAAGATTCGGACGATGGGTCCCAGCTTGTAGGCGGCCACTTGTAGAGAAATCTGTAACTTTGCGAAATTGAGGTGAAATTGGGGTGAAATTGGTGGTGAAATTGTTGTGTGGAGTAGCATGGCGATGGCGCTTGGTGCAAAAAAACGTGCTTGCAAGGGGGTGATGACCAGCGCTGGTGGCGTCGTGGAGATTGCGTCGACATCGTGTGTCAAGGGAGGTCATTTGGTGTGGGACGGAGAGAAAAGGGAGAGAGGCGAAATTGGTGTTGGGTTCGTGACTTCGTGGGCACGGTCGAGGGCACGTGCACGGTCGTAGGGCCTGTACGAGTTTGACCGCTGCAACTGCTTGTCACGTTTGAGGCCACGTTTTTTCTTCTCCGGTACATAGCTAAAAGCTATGTAAGGTAATCTGCTCTTAAAGCGACCATTTAAGAGCTGTTTGCCTTTTCGGGGAACCTAAACTCCTTGAAACAATTTTCAGTTAATTTTTAGAGGAAGAAAAATGAAATTGGCATCTAACCCAAATCGTTTCATATTTTTTGGACCTTTGTGGAATTAGTTACAAAATTTTGAAGTTAAAACGTAGTGGTCACTAAAACCGACCACCTCCTAAAATGTACACCGTTGATACATTGAAGAAAGCAAAATTTACCTCTGTGCCATGTTCGGTTTTAGAGCCCGCTCGCTTTTAGAGCAGACTACCTTAAGCTTACACGTATTAATATGGTAGAAGTATGTATTTCAGACACCCCCTGTCATGGCCTTTTAGGTTGACCTATTGTGGACAATAGTTGGATGTAGTATTCAATGAAAGAGATTTTTTGTTTGTACCTTCTTGTCTAATCATCTCTCTTCCCTTGTTGCATAGGAAGAAGTACCAAAGCTAATCAAAATAGGTGAGTTTGTGAAACTAGAATGGGTCAAACTGAAAAATCTACATTTATATCGAATAAAATATTCATTCTCGGAGGGATTTTTTTTTTCCATTCTTCCTCATACTTAAGGTAATTCTACCTATGACAAGCTAACTTTGGACCAGCCTAATGCAAGTCCAGAAATTCATGAATACTACATGTGTCTTGTAAAATGTACTTCACAAGAATTTTTAGGCTCGAATTAGGCTGGTCCAGAATTATGCTTGTCGTAGGTTGAGTTACCTTATGTTTACACACATTGAGCCTAGTTTCTCAACAAATTTCCCATTTTGCACAGACAAAAATGATTAAATTATCAAGATCAGGTACTTCTACCATAGAGACACTTGTAGGTCCCAGTTGTAGCTGTAGACGATCCTAAATGAAAGTATGTGCACCAAAAATCAATGCTTATGATCTTAGATAGTTGTAGATAAGTGACGCAATTAGGTAAATACCTCTATTAGGTTCAGGTACTTTAATCTGAAAGCAATCTCTCTTCCTGACAAAAATTCCTTGCAATGTGGATTAGTTTCTAGAGTTTTTAGGATTTCATCAAATGTAAAAATTAAAAAAACAAAATATATATATATATATATATATATATTTATTTTATTTATTTATTTTATTTTATTTTATTTTATTTTATTTTATTTTATTTTATTTATTTATTTATTTATTTTATTTATTTTTATTTTTATTTTTATTTTTATTTTTATTTTTTATTTTTTCACTACATGATCAGTTTGGATCTCTCCATTTTATAACAACAATAAATGGATACAAACATCTTTCTTGGTGAGAACCAAAAACTTGTCAATGTTTTCTTCAATGGATTTTTTGGTTGCTTCTTTATTAGGATCTACATTAAGACTTTCATCATTGTTGTTTGATTGCATAGTAATTTAAATATTGTATGTTTGATTTTGCTCAATTTTTAATCATTTTTTTGGGTAGAATCAAAAACTAAGATAGACTGCCGATTCTATCAATCATAATCGGCTAGGCCTATCTGATTTGGTGATTGTATCTCGTATTAAGTATGTTGTACAATATCATTCTAAGTCGTACTTTGTAATGTATATGTATAACTGCCATTTGAATTTTCTTGATGTATATTATAATAATGGCGAAGAAATGTTTAATATCCATTCCATGTCAAAAAAAATTATAATCCCCAAAACTCAAGTGAGAGATCTAGCTAAAACTATATTATGAAATTTCAAGTCATTGACAACACATGCAACACTGTGCTTAATTTCTAACTCAATCATCAACCAAAACAAGAACCTCTAATAAAGCATTCAACATTCAACGTATAGCAATATACATGATCTCAAAAATTCATTTGGCTTCTCAATCTAAAATTATGGAAGGTTGTATACAAAAACCTCAATTGTTTCAAATCATTTATGTAGTTGGAATCATTTTCACTAAATATATAATTGCATCAAATTGTTTCACTAAATCTATCACTGCTTCAAATCATCTCACAAAATCTATCACTAATTGGAATTGATCTCATTAAATGTATTATTCCTTTGAATTGATCACATTAAATCTATCACTACTTTGAAATGTTCTTATTGGTTCTTCTAAGTTTGAAGAATTGAAAAGTATTATTGCTAAAGTTGCATCTAGAATATTTAATTGAATAATGCAATTATTAATATTTCCATGAAATACTTTGTTGACATTATCAATGTTGTTAATATGGAACATTTAAATTGCCTGCTTCTTGGAAGTAATCAAAGTTTCAATGTCTTATTAAACACTAGAATTGCACCACCAATCTTCTTCATCAATCACCCACTTGCAATTCATGTTAGATGCTCAAACTAGTTGATTAGACATTGCATAATCCTAGGCCACAACAATTTCAAATACATATTGAAGAAGAAACCAATGGTGAAGATAGAATCAATTGAGGCTACTTATTTTGAGACTCATAAAATCTTTGCCGTTCTTAATGGAGAGGTTCCTATCAAAAGATATCACCACCGGTGCCAAAGACTACACTAGCTATATTTTGAAGAGCACACATTTCTATTCCATCTTTGTATTTGTTGTAACACACATAATTAACCTTCTAAAAAATTGTAACCAATACGCCTCATTCTTATTTCTGTTGGCATTCCTACAACACTCAAGCAACTAACAATGGTAATTGTAGCAATCCTATTGGAGAAGCATTTGACATCACAATCTAGAATGTCCTGCACCATCTATTTGAGCCACTTTCAAATGCTTTTTATTCCAATTCAAGATTTAGAGTACTCTTTCAAGCACATTCAAAGAATAAAATTAATTAACGCATGAAGGAAACTATCAATTGATACACCAAATCACTTACATGTTAGGAAAAAAAAAAATTCTACTAATTAGATATACCAAACTACTAAACTGAATCTTAAATTAAAAAAGCCAAGAACATAGAATTGAACTACTTCCAATCTTAAAATCACATATGATGCCATTTATTGGTTTTAAGAATAATAGATGAGAGCCTTGTTTATTAGGAAGTTACTTAGGGGGTTCACTCAATGCATTCTTTGGATATCACGTGCAAATAAGTAAATTCTCTATCCCTATTTACTTTTTTAAATTTTTTTGATTTAGCTCCAATTTTTTGGGTGTTCTTACATTATCAAAATATATCTTTTATGTGAAAAAAATATAGATTCAGTTGAATTCAACAAGATATCCAAATGCACAATTGAAGTTTGCACTAAAATGATTGTATATTCACTTCAAATATTTATCGAGATTGCATTTGAATGACAATTGTATCCAATTTTGGTATGCATACTTTAACCAAGCCTTCATTTATTGGCAGTTTATATGGGAAATTTTTCAAACTATTTAAATGATTTTTTACCATATAAGATAGGGGGGCAAAGATTTTATTTGCACATAATTCTAAAGAATAAATTGAGTGAGCCCCCTGAGTTAGGGATGTGTGCAAAGTACGTATAAAAAGTTAAAACCACATATGGCAAGTAGGACATAATTGGACATCAAAGTTTCTCAAATTGACAATGCTTTAGATCAAATTTTTTTTAGATGATTTCTCGCCAAAGTGAACAAATCTACCAAAACGTTCTTAAAAAAACTCAAAGTCAACATCACACAAATTATACAATTCTTATTGAATTTTTATACAAAAATTCACAGTAATATGTAAAACTAGTTAGAGTTGACAATCATGCCTATTCACTTTGGATATAAAATCTTAGACCAACATTGCAATATCCTACTTGGAAATGAGCTTTGTAGTAACCCTGCATTTATGTCCTACATCAACCTTTCTAACATGTTGTATTGATGTAGTGCATGCAATGTATGCTTTCATAAATTGAGGATCCTCCAGAATGTAAAATTCCTCATTTAGTTTTGAAGTTTGCACACTTTTCTATCAACATCTAGCTTGTAAAATTTGGCTAATCTCCCACAAGAGTCCAACAAGCATTTTACTAGCAAAAAGCTAAACATCTCTACATTAGACTTCAAGAAAAATTGTTGACAACTACTCATTCAACAAAGCACATGGATTCTCAAACATGTCTTCAATCGTGTCTAACCTATCAATGTTCTTCTAATCATTGAATCAATTACAATGACAATTGAATCCAATTGTCAAGATATACAAACTTCCTGTGATCACCCTTCGCAACTATATCAACGCTTTCCTTCTCAAGCTGCCTCAAGTCATTTTGAAGATACTCCAAAGCAACATCAAAAGTTGGCTCAAGAATATTGATTGGATTTGCAATAGATATAGGCTCAAAAATCTCAAAGACATCCATCTTGACTTCTAAGATATTTGTGACTTTGAAATAATCTTCTTCGTCAATGAGCTAAGAAAGTTCAACAAAAATGCACCAAAAACCCTAGAGATCATCTAAAGCAAACTCAAACTCAATAGTTTCTGTTGTAGGAAGTTCTTTCATTGGTTTGCAAATTGAACTAATGTTTTCTGCATTTGCCATCAAAATCATAGCCGTAATTGCCAAGGAATTAGACAAATCCTTCAACATCACTACAACAAAACCAGTGTTTTATGACTGCAAAATACGACTGCAATGAGTCGTAAAATCAAAAAATATGACTGGCCGCAGAAATTACTGTAGATGACTGCAATATGACAGACATGAGTCATTACCGACGAGTCGCTTCGGACATCAGTCATATTGGCAGTCATATTTTTTGGGGGGTATAATTATCCATAATTAGCCGTATTTTGCCAACAAGGCGTATATTTTGACTATCTTTGAGGGCTTGACTTTTTATTGAGTTGCCCGGGCAAACAAAAATAAATCCTACGTGGCATGTGACTCCACGTAGTCAATTTTTTAGGATGACGTGGAATATGACTGCGGTCGGTCATATTTTGGCTAACGTGGAATATGACTGCGGTCAGTCATATTTTGGCTCATGTGGCATATGACTGCGGTCAGTCATATTTTGGCTCATGTGGCATATGACTGCGGTCAGTCATATTTTGGCTCATGTGGCATATGACTGCGGTCAGTCATATTTTGGCTCATGTGGCATATGACTGCGGTGAGTCATATTTTGGCTAATGTGGCATATGACTGCGATCAGTCATATTTTGGCTAATGTGGCATATGACTGCGGTGAGTCATATTTTGGCTAATGTGGCATATGACTTTGTACAGTCATATTTTTTGTAGATGTAAAATATGACTCTTGTTAGTCATATTTTTGAATGATGTGGAATATGACTCTTGTGAGTCATATTTTATTAATGTGAAATATGACTCTTATGAGTCATATTTTGGTTGATGTGGTACTTCATGTGGATGTCATTGGTAGTTTATGACTATTTGCAGTCATATTTTGAAAAATACAAAGTCATATATTGGAAAAGACTCCATGTAGTTAAAAATGAATACGTATGATTTTAAAGATATACAAGAGATAATCATATTGGAAAGAAAGAATGTAAGAAGGAAAGCAACTCTCATCATTAACATTTATTAATCACCAATATAAAACATATATACTACAATGAATCATTCACAAAATTCAAAAAGGCCTATATTCCTTACAATAATGTGAAGATGGCTCTATTGGGTTGCAAGTAGCTTCCAATGACTTTGTTTCAACTTTTGGTGCTTGCATAAACAATTAAAGAAATGGGAGGTTAATTTTTAATGAATGAAAAACAAAGCTCAACCTTCAAAGGTTTACAACAACACAAAATATGTAGCTCAAGTTTAGAGTAGGAAAAATAAGAATGATGATGGAGAAAACAAGAAGAAGAAATAGACAAGTACTAAGAGATAACAATAAGCAAGAGTTAAGATGCAACAAGAAACAAAAAGCAAGAGTTAAGATGCAACAAGAAACAAGAAGCAACAATTAAGACACAATATGAAACAAGAAGCAACAACTAGGATACAACAAGAAACAAGAAACAAGAAACAACAACTAGGACACAACAAGAAACAAGAAACAACAACTAAGATACAACAAGAAACAAGAAGCAACAACTAAGACACAACAAGAAACAAGAGTTAAGATCCAACAAAAAGAAACAAGAAGTAAGAATTAAAAAACAACAAGAAGAATAAAAAAAAGAACTAAGAAGAAGATAAGAATTAAAATGGTAGAGAAAGAATGAGTTTAGATGCAATAACAAGAAACAAGAAGCATGATTAGAACTAAGAAGCAACAAGAAAGAAGAGATAAGATGCAACAAAAGACAACAACTAAGAAGCAATAACAAGTATGAGCTAAGAGACAATAAAAGGCAAGGAAGAAGGGCCAAAAGAAGTGGCGGCTAAGGTTTCAAGATCCTAAAAAGTGGCGGTTAGGGTTTCAAAACCCTAAAAAATGACGGCTAGGGTTTCAAAATCCTAAAAAAAGTGGCGGCTAGGATCTCAAAACCCTAAAAAAGTGGTGACTAGGTTTCAAAATCCTAAAAAATAGGTGAGTAGGATTTCAAAATCTTAAACAATGGTTTTTCTAATTTTTTTTTGAATTGCCTGTATTTTTCTTGGGTTGCCCAAAACAAAAAAATGTCACTACTATGGAAATATGACTGACAATATGACTCAACGTTCCCCAAACATGTTCCCTACGTACCCTATGAAGTACTTGGGTGTTCTTAATGGTCGTATAGTGTATACTTATGAAGTAGAAGGCCCAAAAATGACTGACAGTCATATTTTGCAGTCATATTTTTCCTCTATGTGTTGGCCTTCAAGAATATGACTGCAACTAGTCGTCAGTCATCCTCAGTCATATTTTTGCAGTCATAAAATACCCGTTTTTTTGTAGTGCATAATACAAACACTTAATATCATTGTGGTCAATCAATCCAAAACAAGCAAAATAGATTGAAATGAATGTAAAACTACTTCATAGCAACATAGATTAAAGTTAAAAGGAGATATACAATTTCCACAATATATAATCTCAATTATATAACAAAATTGGACATACGATACTTTAACCCCTCACCGCCGGAGTCCTAACCATGTCAAAAAACAAACTTCCTTTTCAAATGTTATAAGTCAGAATGTGAGTAAGATATGCAAATCTTAACCATACAATCTTTTAGTGTGCATGTTGTAGATGGTGAAAATCAAATTTGGGATCATTTGACCGTATAGATTGAAAGATTATAATGTTTTAGTGTTGAAAAAAGATGCTGAAATCTTCCTAAAAACACATTTGGAGGTGAAATTTGATTTCTAAACCTACTCAAATGAAAAAACTTTAAACTACAAACTGATTCTAAACCAAAAGACAAACACTTTGGTGGAAAAAAAACCCATTTAATTGACTCATTGCGTTTTCAAAATTATTTTGAAATGTCAAGAAACAGTGAAAAAAGTAACAAAAAGAACACATCTACGGCTGAACCTACCTCTGCTAAAATGCTTCTCAGTCAATCATATCTTCTTGGATTGATATGAAATTTTAACCACACGAACTAGACTAGTATGTGAAACTTTTCCAACAAAAAGTATTGAAAAAAACCCTGTCTAAAGAAGTTATAAGCCACCAAAGTTCACTGTAATACAAAAATGTCTAGATTTTGAACTTCGAATTGCTCCCAAGCATTTAAAACAATTTGGATTGACATGAAAATTTAACCACAATAACTAGACTTAAAGGGAAACATAACACAACAAATTTCATTGAAAACAAACATTGGATGAAGGAGATACAAGCCCCCAAAGTTGCAGCCTTCAAATGTAGTTTGGTGAATTCAAATTGAACCTATGAACTTTGATTGGCTTTCAAGAAATCAATAAAGCTTGTATTGATCTGAAAATCTTACCACATAAACTAGAAAAGAGAGTGCAACTTTACCAACAAGTTTTATTGAATTTGGACATCGGATGCAAAAGTTACAGCACTTTGAATTTTCTGTGAGGACACTTTTCGTGCCCTCCGGCAATGAGGGGTTAATGCCAAAGAAGCAGTAAGATAGTGCCAATTTGATAGTATGGTTCAACCAATTGGCTAGCCTAGCAGGCTCGCCAACAACATTACCATATTGCCAAATTGGCACTACCTTAAAGATTCCCTAGTACGTAATGGACTATGAGTAACATGGGCTAGTCTTCCAACTCTTCAAGACCAACCTCGAGTTGCTCTAAGTAATCCACCTCCTCATTTCAGGCATATTGTTCTTCTCCATCATCTAGCAGTACTCTAACTCCAAGACCAAATGCCCAATACTGGCCTTTGTACTCGAAGTAGTGTTTTTAAGCTCACATAATTACTTTTTAGTATTTTTGAATTTTTTTTAGCACTCCAACAACTGTTTCTTGCATACACTTTCCTTTAAAACTCACTATGGCCCATGTTGTCATCCATCGCATGAAAATTGAAAGAAAAAATATCCATTGTATGAAAGTCACTTGAAATGTTTTTCTTAGATAGACCCTTTGCTAGAGATTTTAAAATCCATTGAGCCAAGACGTGGCTAAGACTTCTTTTCCAACACTTGTAGATTTATTTTTCAATGTCTAAACATTCCTTAACAACCAAAATGCTTGTTGAAAGGGCTTAAAACATAAAATGTACAATATTTCTAGATTATTTTTTCAATATTTAAAAATACTTTAATAACAAGAATGCTTGTTTAAAGGGCTTGAACCATAAAACATACAATAGTTGGGTTGCAAGAGAAGTATAAGACGGCAAAGTCAAAAGGTCAAGTCCAATTGCCTTGGCTATTTTCACAACATCCACATGATTGCATGGGACCCATGTCCATCTAGCACTAATAAATATCTATTAGTAGAAGAATTGCCAAGCTTGTTCTTATGAACATGCCTCACAAAATGCCTATTCAACCCTCTAGAATGGTAACCATCATCCATGCTTTGGCTTGCATGCCCATTGAAGCTCTTTCTTCACATGCCTTTGCATAATCACATTGAAAATTCTTACTGCAAAAAATGTAGATGGAAAGCCATTAACGCTCCTAATTGGTGATTTCAAGCTATGGTCTATTTGTTTTAAGACAAGCTCTTAGCACACTCATGAGCACTTAGTGTGCACTCTTATCTACAATTGACAAAATCTTAATTTTTATATCATTTAAAAAAATATTTGGCATTGGATAATTACATATTTCAAATGCCCAAGATTTAAAGTTATCTACACACAAAGAGATAATTGAAATTTTTATTTTTGAAATAAAATATCTTCAAGATGTAGAATTTGAAACATCTCATTTAAAACTATTTTGACCAAACAATGTCAATACTTTGAGGGTAAAAAAGGCCTATTGTCAATTCTACATTTGGAAATTCATTACCAAGTCTACCTAAAGATTTACACTCAAAACCACATTCAATACATTCAAAATTCAATCACTATGTTGCCTTTCCAATTTTTATTAAATAAATATTTCTTAATCATAATTATATTTTATTTATTGATTCTTGTATTATGACTACTTTTGTACCTTTGAGCATGATGGTTCAATTGGTTTTCCAAAACCTAATTATAATTTAAGGAAATTTATTGTACAAATTTTTTATAACTTTTTGACATTAAATTATCTCTAGTGTACAAATTTTCTTTAACAATCTAGTTTTTTTTCTAAAGTGAGATGCATACATTAATGTTTTTAAAATATTTGCACAATAAAATTTTAAAAATTCATCAACAATATTTTTCAATCAATCCTTATATAACACAATGAAAAATACACAAAATAATTTTTCAAAAATAGAATTTTTGTTTTTTGAAATCAAAATTTGTTGTATTGATCAAATTTCTATAAAACAATAAATTTAATAGGTTAGAATTGAAAGATAGGTCTAAATAGATCAAATTGTAAAAGATATTCTTGCAAGTAAAAATTAGGATTACCTTACTTTCTAAAGGGCATTGTACTTCAAGGATGTCCAATTAAGGGTAGTCTAGTGTTAATAATAGATGTTCCTATAACCTCAACTTTGAAAATTTGTGGTATATTCATAAAAACTCTAAAACTTCTCAAACCAATTGCACTTACTAGAAGTTTGATTTTCTAACATTGCGATAATTATGATATTTTTTTGAAATTATATTTGGAATTGTTTGTTTAAAAAAAAGTGTCTATTTTAAATGTAGATACCTTAGTGCATGGTACAGGGTCAATGCTCGACTGCTTGGTGAATGAAATATCTACCCTCGAAGAACATTTCAATATTTTTTTCAAATCAAGAAAATAATGAGAATTTTGGTGGAAAAAGACCAGCCCTCTTTAGTTTATATGTCTTGTTTCCCCTCCTCTACTTTTCCTGAAGCTTTTTGGATCTGTTTTTGGGCCATTTCAGACAAGGTCTTCATCTTTGGAGCTCTGGAACTTGAGAGAAAAAGACTTTTGGTTAATTTAAAAGCAAGTTGTGGAATGTTTGCTCATATACTTGGGGAGTTTCTCCAACGTATTTTTCATCCATGACTAGCTTGTTGAAACAAGCTTGCAATCTAACAAGGTAGTGATTGACTTTGTAATCAAAGATGGATTAAATAGGGGTTAAGCTCTGATTATATACAAGTGCGTTTAACCTAAAGGTTGTTTGGACATTCCGTGACAAGCAAACTTTACCGCCTATTTGCCCATCTGAACGCCGAGGTCCACTATGTCCAAAGATTCAATTTTCAGACGTGATTTTGAGCGGAATGTTGAAATTCGTCAACTCTGGTTATTGAGGACTCAATACCCTAAGTATCCTGGATGTTATCATCTAGAGATGAAGCCCTAATGATACCCTATAGTGTCAATATAGCTTGACTAAGGGTTTAATCACTACAAGGAAAATGGATATTTTAAGTGTATTTTAAATATAGTCCTAGAGATAAGATATTAAGTAATGACCTTTATGGAGATTTTCAATAAAATTTTACTAGAAATACATGTGTTTTTAGTAATTTTTTACTGAAAATCTCTACAAAGGTCATTATTTAATATCTTATCTCTAGGACTATACTTCAAAACACACTTAAAACACCCTTTTCTCTTGTAGTGAATAGAAGTAGTGATTGACATGCATTAAGTATGACCTTACATGTCAAAGAATTGAGTTGTGATAACAAATCTGGCATATTCAAATAGTAAGATGAGAACTTTTTGTGATTTCAAAAGCTAAACCACATTAGTCTGTGTAGTTGAATAGCTGCAGATTATACAATCAAAATAGTAGTAGTGAATGCTATTGGTAAGCTCTTCCGATGTTCAATTAAATATTTGTAGGGAGTAGGACTAGTTGATGAAAATTATGTCTCTTTGTATGCATGTCTAAAAATATTTACAGTTGCAAACTTGCAGTGACTTTCAAAGCATACAAAAAATTCAATCATTTTTACATTAGGTCACCTTTGTAACAACTTGTATTACGGATAGAAAGGGCTGAAAAATGTAGTAGATACAATGCCTTTATTGATGCAATTTCTCAAATTGCAAACTCAAGTATGACCTAAGGATTTGTCCTCTTTGTGCGGTCAATATTTCTTGTATTATTCAATGTCATCAATGTGGTGCAATCAATTTTTGAAGAGAAAAGCTAAACAACCATGCTCAACACTTCTTGCTTCATTAGCCAGTCTTTGAGGTACTAAGGTAAACACTTGTGCTTTGATTTGCTCTGCTCCTTGAAAATTGAATTTATAGTTTGAGATCAAAGCTAATAGAGTGATAATGAAATGGTATTTTCATTAGAGATGCAAAATTCTGAAAGCGATAGGTTGTGGCAAGACTTTTTTAAAGCCCTTCAAGTCCGCAAATAAGCAATCCCACTTCCTACCCATCATGCTTCTCAACAAATTCACTAAAGAGCTTTGGTAGAAACAATTCAAACTATATAAACTAGCAAGACCCTGACCATGTTTTAAACTAGACTAGCGCATGCATGTCATATGTTCATTTCAATTCAATTTTTTTGTTTGAACTAAACCAACTTAATCACTTGAATGGCAATTTCATCATGGATGACCTAATTTATACCTTTCTTCAACTGGCCAACAATATGGACAAAATCGAGTGCTCAAGGGACTAATACTAATCTTTGAAAATTTGTAGTCTGCTACCTACTGTGACGAGGCAATTGTCTAACAAAGTACTGTTGTTGTTACTAGTTATCCTCCAAATTTGCAACTTTAGACTCTTGTCCAAAACCAGCCAACGTTATCCCAAATAATGTGTTGGACATCCATTGAAAAATAATAGAACCTCCACAAATGACAATTCCTACAAATATGCTCATGAAATGAAGAGTACTCTCAATGGATGCACTAAATTTTTTTCCCTTTGGTTGAAGCTTTAGGTCAATCACAAAGTGGTAGAACAAGGCGAACATTAGCACAAATACAGTAATCAAAGCCAATATTAGCACGATCATCCACAAATTTTAGTAAGAATTAATCCCTAAGTGGGCCAACAGACTGAATCAATCTATACACTTCTTTTGAAGCTGATTTACTCTTTGAAAATGAATTTTTTGTAAAAAGCATGAAGATAGAAAGTTGAAGGTAATGTTTGTGTCTTTCAGATGCCATGTCACCAAATTTTTTTTGAGTCAATGGGCATATTTTGTGGTTACAAGAAGGGCGTCATCTGTATATTTTAGATGAAATCTTGTATAATCAAGATTGATTGCCCCGAGATTCTACGTAATTGTCTCCAGATTTTGTACGCAATTTTAGCGGGCTATAGCTAGTGAGCAGGCTGTTGGTAGTTTAGGGTTTAGGGTTTAGGGGAGGATCAAAGAAGGTCAAGGTGAGTTGCCAAGGCGGATTTTGTATATTTTGTGAAATCATTGGGTTATTGTTTTTTCTATAGTCAAGTAAGGCGGAGGTCGCAATCTTGCATCATTTTCTAAATTTCAAGTAATGGGAGGAGAGATGATGAAAGAGAGAGAGTTTAGGATTGTGGTTGACGCAACATAATTGTGATAGCACAAGAGGGTGTTGAAATAAGAGGGGAGCAGGAGATTCATGGACAGTTTCCTTGTTTCACAAGGATTGCAAGTACTCCCAGTGGACGTCGAATTCACTACAAAGGTTGCTCAAGAGTGAATAGGTAATTTTTGGCTTTCTTCTATTATAAATTACTTGATTGGATGTATACATTGAAGGTTTAATTCATCTGTGGCTTCCATTCCAAACTTGTGTAGGAAGTGCATGTTTGTGTAGGAGCAAGTTGGAGATATAGGCGGTGTAGGATTTTGGGTCGGAAGTGAAATACGCTACAAATGCCGGTTTTGTTTTCGGGTCCAATCCACAAAATAGGATTTAGATGGAGCGGTGAATTCTTTGGCTACCCTATTCTGTCATCAAAGTCTACAGATTTACACCTCCGCTAATTGTGTGTCACAAGTGCATTTCAGGCGAGGAGGTGTTGGCGGATATATACTAATCTATAGAAGATCACAAATGAATCCACTTGCAATGGAGTATACACCTTGCGGACTGTAATTAGAGGAAAATTTTGTCTTTTCTTGGGCAAGGGCTGCTGGGACTATTGTTGAAGGCTCTATCATGTTAATTAAGTGTTTTGATCGATTGTATCTACAGTGACAATCCAAGCCAAAATCCAACTATCATCGAGGGTCATTCATGCGGCAATAGAATTGCAAACACCTTTGGTACATGAAGGCAACGACAATCTTAGGGTGGCACTTCCAACGACAATTTTCCGTGGACATTGCTAACATTCTCATGAAGAAGGTCTGTCCTAATCAAGATGGCAAGACAAAGTGCGTAGGAATCAGCATCAACAGAATTCCCAAAGAGGAAGTATATGGGTGGGCGCTATTCTAGGGAGAGGGCATGTGGAACTTGTATGGCACGACAGTGTAGGGAGTTCACCTTTGGAGAGCAATACTGGCAGAGAAGGAAGAGCAATAGACACAATTAGAAAGAATAACCCTATCCATGACTTGCGAATGAGGAAGAAGAAGAGGGTAGACCCAGGGACAACCTCGATAGGCACTTAGAAATTTGGATACTAGACAAGGCGTTGGAGGTGGGTTGCTGCAAGGGGCAAACCAACTGCATGACAACCCTGAGGCGATAGATCTAGGAAGCGCTATCAAAGCATCAATGAAGCCCAATGCATATTCCCCTAGAGACACACGAGCAAAGAAGAAGGCGCGCATGCAGGTAGAGAACCAACGGGATGAAATATATTGTATCTTGATTGACATTGCTCAAGACAGATTCTTCCATGATATACACTCGGAGTACTGTGGCATGGAGTATGAAGTGCCGTTGGAATTAGAGCATGGCCCCAATGCTATTTCAGGTCATGGGCCAATTTGTGAGATGACAATGCCAAAGGTACTGGGGGTTGGAAGCATGGACACGGTCAACTTGGAACTTGCGGGAGATACTATGAATTACTTACAACTTGGCACGGGGGTGGAGACCAATTTCAGCCACGGGCCACCTGTGAGTACTACACCTCATGGTTCATGGACGGCAACGTGTGCTGGACTTTGTGTTCTTACGCCAGGGGAGAAGTTGGAATGTACAAGAGTTTATGGTTTGCCACATCAAATAGTAGAGGGGACCATCATTGCAGAATGGATGGAAGGAGCATCTGGCACACCTATGTTGTTGACCAAATTTCCCGGGGAAGAAGGTCTAACACAACTACTATGTACTAACTGTCGATTAGAAAAAGTTGGGATGGCCAGTCAATATGAAGTGGGAGAGAGTAGCCAACGTCCTGCAAAGAAGTTGGCGCAGCGTAGGCTGTAGTTTCCAACAGATGATTGCGACAATGAAGCTCTAGATCTTACAATTCCACAAGGCCGTCTGAAAACCAGTCGACAGTTGCACCTCCCGTTGTTTCCATGCGAAGAGTACCTCTTGCGCCATCAGTTACTACCGCAGTGGAAAAAAAAAGACTTTACATGATTTTATCCATGGCAAGGTTATTCTGGACTACGTGGAAGAGGAGTCAATCGCCGCCAAAAAAACACCATTTCCGCAGGTACAAGCCGCCTTCCCCCCATACTTGGATGACATTCCTGGTAGTGGGGCGTTGGTAAATGATTGGTCCTCTAGTTCAAAGTGGCTAGGTAGTTTAGGGCCCGACTCTAGTGACAACGATATAGATGAATCCAGGGATTGGGATTATAATAGAATTGCCCACCATGATCATTTCTTTCCCATCAATGGAAACAACGTGTCATTCAAGAAGTGGGCTAAACCCCCTGCATCTTATCGGAATGTGGCATTCACAAGCCTCTAATTTGAGGCCTTCTACCATAAATCCAATTGGGGGAGTGAGCATGTTACATTCTTAGGGTCCAGGGATACGTTTTGTGGTCCGTAGGCAGGAACCACCGCCATAGTGACTAAAAGCCTTATGACTCCCGAAAATTTCTTCAAGTTGTATTGGTTGGATGCGGTTGTTGATGAAATTGTACAGGAAACAAATCGTTATGCCATGCAAGTAGTTCTACTGAAGCATGGATGGCAAGTACATTCATATTAAGGTTCTGTAGAGTTTAGAGCGTGGTTAGATATCATTATTTACATGGGTATTGTAAAGTTACCCAACTGTTGCATGTATTGATGTACTAGACTCAGAAACACGAACTGCTAAAATGTTCTTTCATACCATGCATGATGTCGTGTAAGAGATGGAAAAACATCACGAGGTGCCTTCACTTGGTTGATAACTTGCTCTTTACTTGAATTCCACGGCCAGTTGCTGCTACTTCATTGCCTACATTAGAAACCGCAAGTGCAGCCATGAATGCGGTGGTAGCAAACAACGTTTGCCCAGAACCAATTACAGGTCTTAGTCGTCCACGTCATAAGGAAAAGAGCCCTTGTAGTTGGAGGGAGAGGATTGTATTTAGATTGAGGGAAGTTCATCCGAGTATAATTCCATGGACGAATCAACAGATGAAGCGCAACTAGTTTTCTCTATCTAGAAAATGCAGTCCTAGGAGGAGGAGAGGGATGTCTACGCCTTACCCACTGTAGACAAGTTAGCCAAGAGTTGGTGGCTCATTGATTGGTTCAATGTGAGGAGCTAGGAAATTTACAATGTTGAGCCCTTCCTAATAGTTGACGAGCTTATTATCCCATACAAAGAACAGTATTGCACAATAAGACAATTTCTGCCAGATAAGCTTGTCCAATTTGGAATTAAACTGTGGAGGTTAGCATTGTCAAAGTCCTGTTTTGTGAGTCTCGTCAGTGTGTACATGGGCAAAGGTACAAGTAAAGGTGAATTTAGCTTGGGCCACCAGGTAGTTATGGATTTAGTATTAGGGCTTGAAAGATGGTGGCATATAGTTGTCATTGACAATTTCTTTTCAAGTACCCGACTTGCTCATGAACTGATGCAAAGAGGCTTTTGGTTCTAGGGGACTATCAAAACCAATAGCAAGGGATTGCCGCATGCACTAAAGTGGCCCAAGTCTCAAACACATAAGGGAAGCATCTTGATCAAAATGAACATTTCCTTATTTATCGGCGTAAACGTCTCGTAAATTTTTTTCACAGTGTACGTAATTACTGCAAGTGTGATTCACTACAGAATTGCAATGTAAGTAATATATGCAGAGAGCTTGTATACCTCTAGACTACGGCTCTACAATATGAACATGTCCTATATGTGCGACTTACTCTTGAGCATCTCCATGGCCTTCCTAATCTTTGGCCCACGGCTATATCCATTACTAGCTTGCTTGTACTCCCGTCATGCCTGTCGCCTCTGTAGTTCTAAGAACTTTTGATCCCACTGATCAAAAAATGGAGAAGCGCAACTCTTGCTCGCCACTCCGCTGTGCGTTTTGGTCTTTCTTACTCCCAGGGAAGGAGGTCGTGGCTGAGGAAATGAGGGCAAGTCAAAATTGGCAGCAACCTTCTCTTTGCACAATTCACTTGGCACTTCTAACACTGGTGACAACGCTAACACTGGTGACATGGCATTCCCATACAATTTCCTCTGTGGTGCTCTATCGGAGGCTGACGGTGACATCAACAAAGCAAAAACACCTCTAGACTTTAATGGAGAAGGGGAGCAGGATTTAGGTAGATGAGGAGTTCCACTTGGAGGACTGTCTACCACACCATCCTCAAGAGGTCTAGCAGAATAATCCGTCGTGGAATTTGTTGTTGCCGCCGAGCAAAGGAAGTTCCCTATACTCAGAATTGCGTTTTGGCCATAGTCTAGGATGGAATCGGCCGATGCCGTACAAGTGAGGTTGGCATCCAGGAACGGAGACGGGGAGAAATGCAAATTCTGAGAACAACATACAGTAAGAAACATTATCATTCGAGATCAACAAAGCAAATCCCATAATTGAATGCAACCTCAAATATCCTCTGAGAATGCAGCAGACCGCTTAAGATGTAAGATGAACAAGACTTGAAACCAAAATAGGAAGTCATATTCAAAAACCACATGAGAATATTTTATTTCACGAGAAAATGTGCATACAAAGGAGTACGAGTACGTGAGTTAGTACGTGAGATATTGACTCAACTATCAGGTCGATGTGAGCTAAAGCGCACAGGAATGTACATCTCTTTAATTATGTGCCTAATAGATTGGGCCGAGCTGAACTACACTATCGATACATATAGAGTACTATCCTATCGTAAACTCTCTGAAACTCGCATTGCATTCAAAATGTTGTTGTACGTGCGACGACTTCGTTCGTCGCAGAGAATCCTCCTTCCAATCTTTTCTTTGTTAGTCTCCCGGAATGACTTCAGTCCTATGTCCCGAGCATTTGTCAGACGCCTGAACCACGGCAACAAGACGTCGAGCAGAAACGTGTCCTTTGCACCATTTCCCTTGTAATTCCAAGAATCCGGGAGAATGACATTCTCGGTCTTGTTCATCACGTGCTTCACTGGGTTGTCATCAACTGCAATTGTATTTTCATGGTTGAATTTCCCTTGGAATCCCTTGAACAAGGTACTCATGTTTTTGAGGAAGAGATCCTTA
Organism: Antitrichia curtipendula; assembly: GCA_951230915.1. Taxonomy (NCBI): domain Eukaryota; kingdom Viridiplantae; phylum Streptophyta; class Bryopsida; order Hypnales; family Leucodontaceae; genus Antitrichia; species Antitrichia curtipendula. The sequence goes on along the minus strand of OX579633.1, from coordinate 48,739,502 downwards.
CTCGTGCCCGGTTCACTAAAAGTCCCGATGCACCCGAAATCCTCTCTGTACTTTAGTTTCGTGCACGAGTCATGTCTGAGAACGAACATGGGGTACTCTTGACCCTCAAATAGGTACAAGCAAACCTCTTCCGTGGTGGACTTCTTCATGGAGCTCTAAACAGAAACGAATGCTATGCGCCCTAACTCATGGAGGAACTCAGAGAAATTTGGGCGGACCCAAGCTGCCTTCGGTCCTACTAATGTTGGAATGGTTGCCGAGTGCGGCTGCGTCGCGTCACGGGCGTGAAAGTACGAGCCCTTGGACTTTGCATCTTCACAGACATACAAAATTCCATTCAGGTCCAGGACAACGTTGAGCCACTTCTCCGACACCCTGGACGTCAATGGAAGGTCTACCTCCTTCGACTTTCCTTGAGGACATGGAGGATCCGGTCCCTGCTATCAAACGTACAAATGTGCAGCTAGTTACTACGCTGCACTGACACATTTCGACACAATCTAGACATCAAAGAAGAACTGAAGAGGACGACATACCAGGGTTGTCTATCCAGACGTGACATGGGCATTTTGCGTCGTGATGTTACGTCACGTCCGTTGTGATGCGTCACGAATCCTGACATTCCTAACCCTAAAGTGACATCCCTAATCCTAAAAATTAAAAAAAAATTGAACTTTAGTTTCATTTTTTTTTACAAATATAAATGGAATATCAATTGTACTATTACTATTGAACATATTAGTCTAATGTACAACCTTCTATGTAAAGAATTTTGCAAAATTCCTTCAAATTTTTAAAATATTCCGTCATGATGTTGTTCGAGCAAAACGTCACGTCACATCCTGATGTCACGTCCGTCCAGACGTGACGTGACACGGACAACCCTGCGACATACTGTCCAAAGAAAAAAAAGAAGAAGTCACCAAGCCCTGAAAATGTAAACGACGAGAACGCAGAATTACCTTCTCCTTTGGAGAAGTCAGTTGTTGAGCGGGTTCCGCCAATGGAATCTCCAAGAGCTTCGCGTTCGAAATAGAGGTGTCACCACCCAGAGGTCCACGATTGTCCACGGCGGCAACGCTTGTATGTGGATTTTCTGCAATAGGGATACGCTCTGGAGACGTTGGTGGAATAAAGACAAGTGTCTCTGCAGTTCAGGATTTGCCAAGAAAAAAATCCGTGAGACATTGGTATATTTCATCATATCAAAATGAAGTAAGTACAAAATTGATTTTCAAAATGAAAACTCAATGGTTATGTCCACTACAAGTCTTCTGCCAAAAAAATGATTGTCTTTCAACCTGAAGATCTACATCCATATACAAACTATGCTACAAATCAGCTCGAGTCGAGCTAACACTACACAAATGACATCGAGCGATATTTGCAAAGTAGCCTGCAGGTAGATCTTGATTGACCACTGGAGCACTCCCTTCATCTACGTTGGTAGTGCTGTGTTCTTGGACCGCGATGACATCAGATTTAGGAATACTTGTAGGTTGGCAGCCAACAACCTCGTCGCGTACATCCACTGGGTCCGCCAGCTCTGCAGGTGGTGCTGGTGTCTCAGGATAAGCGAATGCAGGAGGAGGCGGGGGGGGGAACCACAGATTCTCTAGTTGGAGTTGCAGCGAGAAGAGGGGGAGGTGTAAACATGGTGGGTACTCCGGGCTCCACCAATAAACTTGAGGATCCACTGTTATTGGATCCTTCTGTTAGACCCTGGAGGAGCAGTTGCTGACCCGCCAGCTGCATAAATGCAAGAGGTTGGATTGCACCCACATGATGCATGATGGTCTGAAACTGGCATGTAGACTACTGTTGTTGCACCAGGAACATCTTCTTTAACTCCTCCATTTGCCTCGCATTCTCTGCAAACATCTCCATGTTGGACCTGCGGTCGTCTATCCGGTCCCTCCTGAGTTGTTGAATCTCCGCTTCTCTAACGTCGTACGCGTCCTCCTCGTTCCTCTTCCGCCTCTTCTTCTCGCGTGCTGTAGGCGATGGCGAGGGCGATGATTGCGGACCCACAAGCTGTCCTGATGAAGCCGACGATCCCCGGATGCTTTGTGAAACGAATACTGTTGGTGTAGTCTGCTCAGTCGATACGTCGTAGTCTTCGACATTGTCGTTCAGCTCGTGCTCACTGTCTGATGAGATGTCGATATTCTCGTTTGCTGCAGGCTACGACTGTCTGGCTGGTGTCCAACTGGCTTTTGCCACCGCCTTCCCCTTCCTCTTTGACAATGACGGTGTCCCTGACCGATGAGGCCTCCTGGGATACATGAACTTGTCAACAAAATAGCCGGAAGGTAGAAAATCACTCTTGTCAAGAATCTTGGCCGCGCTCGCAATTCTTGTCCAGTCGTCGGATTCATCCGAGTCACCAACTGCAAACACAATGAGCCCACTCATCTGTAGGAGAGACAGGAAATCGGTCACTTGCTCACGAGTACAATACACATCGGCTCGACCTGAACAACAGTCAGACGAAGTATACATTCGGTCGACTCGACCTGATTGACGAACAGACTATGTGCCTGACGTACATGAATGATCGTTACACTTACCATTGCAGCACATGTGAATTTTGAGCCAGTAAAGAGGGACAGAACGTTCGCCCCGGGAACGTAGAACTTTCTCAAAATACGGATATAGAACTCCATCCGCAACTCTATGTTGTTGATTCTGAATTCGAGCTCATTATATAGCCGCGGCTTTGTGTATGTATCCGTATTAGAAGCGTCATACGATGCCCTGAGGTCGACAAAGTTTCTGTTCCTCGGGCTTTGCAGGAACGTCAGATAAATTTTCTCGACCACCTTCTTGTTGGTGACGGAGTAGTCGCCCATCCTCTCCTGACTGGCTGGCATGTAGTCCAAGAAAGTCATCTTGTATTCCTTCAGCACATCATTCGACTCGATGTAGTGGAGAAGCTGTGTGTGCTCAGTTAGATCTGAAGCTATCAGAAGCCAATTCTGAACGTCCTCAAGATGCGGCTGACCTTTCTTCTGGAACGATTTCAATGCAGCTATGAAGAACGGGTTGGAAGGCGTGCACTTCTCCTTGTTCAGGACGAAAGGTGTATACCTCACGTCCCATACACTGAACGCCATGTTCTTCAAGTGGTCGGCAGTCATGGACCCCTTCGGCCAATTCTGGTACTCTTCTGATTTTATGTCATACGGTCGATAGTGAGCGACAGACATCGGCGGCACGAAGTTATTCCTGTGCTCAAGGAACACCTTGAAGAATTGGGCCGCGTACGATGACATTTCCTCCATAGATTTGTTCTTCGCTCTCGGTTGCTTGGCTTCCGCCCAGTAGTCGTCTCCAGGTTGCTCGAGAAGGACATTCATTGTGGCGCTCGTGAAGTTTCGACTTTTCTTGAACTGCCTCCACTTCTCCACGTTCAACTTGTCCATGGTGTTCATTAGTTCCGGTGTCGTGTCCACGAGGTGCAGTGCCCGCTTCACAAGGTATTTGCGCTTTCGACGCTCGATCCACTCCTTGCATGTGTAGCAGCTCTCGAGCACCCCCATGATGAGTTTTATTGTCACCTTCGGATACTTCTTGTTCTTCCTTCCTGGCTCCTGATGCAGGATGTGCTTGGCCAACTTTGTCAGGTTATACAACGAGAGATTGCCAAGCCACTTGAAGAATTTGTGTGTCAGGTTCCCGTTCTCTAGCTTCCAACTTGGTTTCACGTTGAACTTCATGCGGGTGTCTGGGTCCATGAGCTCCCCGTGCGCTGTGCTCAAAATCACTTCGCTCCAGAGACTAAAGACTTCATCCGGAGCGGTGATAATTTTGAGCTCGTTTACGATCTTGAGCTTTTCCTCCGCGTCTTTGCCTTTCGCAGCCTTCTGGGCCTTCACGACATCAAGCATGGCAAAGCGCTTTTACATCGCCGAAGAGAATTCCTGCACGAAGGAAAAGCATCACAGACTAGTCAGTAAGCTTGATTCAGGTCGAATCGACCATATTTGCAGCTGTCTGACATGTGCTCAGTACAGATACTGTAAGTGGTGCGTTTCAAGTCAAGTCGATCTAACCTACATACCTTGAACATTGTCTTGTTCACTTTGTTGTCCGCGTTCCGCCTAGCGTTGGACTTCTTTCCAACCGGTGCAGCTTCTTTGGGATTTTTGGGTCTCCCCATGATTTTCCATACTTTCCTCGCTCCGAGAATGTTAGTGGACCACGACGGCTTCATGGCAACGAAGTGATTCACTAGGTTGTAGTACGCGGAAATGGCCCGGAGCTTTTCACCATCTGATGATCAGACCACGTAACACTCCCACTGCCGGAAGTGCTTTACAATCTCTTCGTCCAATCCCTTCGCCACCATCAACTTGCTCGCTGTTACACTGTGCTGGCCGTTAATTATGTAGAACTTCTTGTCTTTCAAGAGTCCCCACTGTTCGGGTGTTGGTTTTTCTGTCTGATCCACGGGCATGACACAAAATGTTTGTTTTGTGGACTTGTCAGGCATCTCCCATAGAAACGTCATTACGTCCTCGGCCAATCTTTGCTCATAGCTTTGAATGTTCAGGTGTGCAAGTGCCTCACTGAGCTGGTCGATGGGTATTGTTTTCTTCTCTTCCCTGTCAAAGACGTATGCGTCCGTGCAGTTTTTCCAGTACGCCTTATAAGCAGCCGTGGAAGCGTCGTAATCATGTTTCCGCTTAGAGTCATACGCCACCGGTATATCAGTAACCGCGGAGACAAAGCTTTGCTCTCCAATTGCAGATGCGCTTGCGTCCTTGTCAAATGGGATGATTTCTGACAGCAATGCCAAGTTGCTTTTCCTCCGGCCAGAAAGAGTTGCACCCGCTTGCTTGCTCCTTCTTGTGCCGCAACTCTGTTGCGTTCCTGGAGTTCCCATTGACCCCTGCCCTTCCACAGCGCTCGGACTTTCGGTGGAGATTGACCGTGGAGTCATGTCTTTTTGCTTTGCTTGGAGTTTGGCCTTCAGAACAGCAAAGTTGACAAAGAATATCTACAACTTCGCGCACAAGCTCTTCCCGACCACAGTCCTCCCACTTGACATTTTGAAGAAGCCTAGGTCGACTTTCTTCTCCAGTTCTGGTATCTCGGTTATATAGTCTGTCGGTTCTAGGGACCTTATGAAGTGAGAGACGTTGAATTCTACTTTCGAAGAGTCTAGGACCAACGTAAAGTGATACTGATCTTCCTCAGGTAATCCTGTCTGTGCAGTCCTGCAGTGAATTTTCATTATTGTCCCCAGGTCGTGGACAACTTCCTTGATTTCTTTGTCGTAGGATATTGGGAAGTATGGCTCGGTTTCCTTGTACTTCACGGCGAAGCATATGATGTTCCTGAAGGGTATCATGTTCAAACTCCAATACTGAACCCTGTCTGGGTTCTGAAACTCCCAGTACTCTCCTTCTCGATCAAAGTCGTCTCCATCCTCCTCAACATTGATATTCTCGCACCTTTTGTAGAAGGCCTCGAGCTTAGGTATCTGGTCATCCATCCTGCATAACGAAATGCATATGCGCATGTTATAATCAGGTCGAGTCGAGCTAATTTGCTTTCGTATATGATTTTCTTACAGTTGTACAAGTCTTCTGTGTTTCTTCTTTGTGTATTTAGGTCTATGGTATTATCGTGTTGCTTTTGTTTGCCCATTCTACCAAGGATGTGTGTTTTAGCTCGATTCAATCTAATGTGGATTATTTCATAATCTCCTATATGTTGTGAGCAGGTCATCAACTGATATTCTCATGTTTGATTGGTATTCTGTATACGCTTGCAGAGATCATCGGCTTTGATCCTTGTGACGCTTCGCCTTGTGATTCTGGTGCGTTCTTTTAGATCGGGTTGACCTGATATGCTCTCTCAAGTTCATTTGCGTTTGTTTGTGTTTGTACTGCTTTAGCTTGTCTTCTGTTTGCTGTTGAGCTAAATACTGCCCAGTTTATGTATTTGTCTGTGCTCTCTCTAGTCGTCCATCACTGTTGTGTTTGTTCAAGTCGGTTCGACCTGAATGTCTTAAGCTGCTTGGCTTAGTAGCTTTGTTATTTACTATTCTGTTGTCTTTTTAGGTCGAGCCAACCGGAAGTTTGATGTTTTGTAGGCTTCCGTCTTGAGCATTGTCTGCTATGGATTTTTTTGGTTTCATTTAGTGTTATGATAGGTTACGTCCATTTAGGTCGGGTTGACCTGAATGAATTTCTTAATGACTATTTTAATTTCGTACGTCTTATTTTAGACATCGACCTAAACTGTTGTCGACCTAAACTGTAATCGATCTGAACTGCGTATGGTTTTAATTTCTAGTAATCCCTGACTTGCATATCTATAACTTCACCGAAATAAATTTCTTCCTCCTCTGTCTATAGTATCCCTAAACCCTGAACCCTAAGCGAACAACAGAAAGTGTACCCTAAGCAAATAGGGTGTCCATACCTGCACAGAGGCTTGCTGAAAGTTTCAGAAATTCTTCGAAAGCTTCTAATGTCCTTGAAGTGTAGTCCTTAAATCTGCACATTCAGAGCAATAGTTGATTTCAGTTCCCGTATTTCACTTAGTGGTGTATTTCAGAAAGTGGTATTGCTTCTATTGCACTGAAAAAGAACAAGTCACATGTGTGCTAGTTTTAATGAAATAGTAAAAATAATCTTCTAAATCCTAAACCCTTAACAAAAACCAGTGAAGGATATCATGGATACACGGACAAACACCTGGATCAAATTCCAAAACGCAACTTTTAAGAAAACTCAAAACACAATCTTTACAAGGCGAACAGAATGCCAAAACCTATGATGAGAACACAACCTATTTTGCATTCCACCAACTCCCTGCTTTGCAACGACAACAATCTAAACCCTGCTTTGCAACGACAACAACGTAAACCCAGAAGCTGACTGAAATCCAAGCAATTGCGCTCCAATAGGTCCGCAACTTCAAAGAAAACCCAAAACGCAATCTTGAGAAAATAAACACTAAGCCTAAACCCTAAATAGAAAATCATGAATTCTACACCCAAAACCAAAAGCTGAATGAATGCAAGCAGGGACGCAAGTACATGAAATCAAAAAATACGCGAGAGAAAACGGAAGCCTTGACTCCAATCCACACCCAACTCCCGAACTACAGAAATTAGTGCCCACAGTGAAGGAATGAGTTGCAATACCTGGCTTATGAGGCTCCAATTCCGAATTCGACGCAGCGCAGCATAAATCCTCCGAATCGCAAATCCCACGCGGCAACAGATTCACAGTTGATGTTCCACTCTCATGCACTTGCAAATGCGATGCCACTTTCCTCCCCAACGCCGAGCTTTTATGCACCAAGTAACTCAACAGCGCTTCATCACTAAAACTCAATTCCACAACTCGCTCAAGCCGTGAAGAAAACGCAACTCGCTCAAGTCGTGAAGGAAACAAAACTCGCTCAAGCCGCAAGTTGTGAAGAAACACAACTCGCTCAAGCCATCGATGATAAAGGAACCGCAAAATTCCACATCTGTGAGGAAACTGGAGCACGAGGTGCACGCTACAAAGAGAAGGGAAGAGAAAATTGATGGGGAAGGAGGCTTCCGCTAACCACGAAGCAATCGAAACGTGTCCACAACGAGGAATGAGCACAACAGAGAGCGAGCACAATAAAGGAAAACACGAAATGACAAACCCTAGGGAGGCGCGCATGATTCTCCAAATACCCTGCTCGCCCCCTCGCTATACCCGCGAGCACAAACCCGGACCTGCAACACAGAACCGTACACAGGGAGTGACTGCATATATTAAATACCCTCCAAAGAACTGAACTACTGGTGGGTCGTAGGTTCCACACCCCCCTCCAACGGAAAATCACATGTATTAAATACGATATTTTAAGGAGTACAAATACAAATATTTAAACGAGTAAAAATTAATTTTCAAATTTAAGAAATAATAACATTAAAATTTTAAAACTTAAATTAGGCTGGAGAGAGGTTGGGGTGAACAGTTCAACTTTAAAATCTTAGAGCTCATTGTGCACAATCTCAAACAATATACTGAAATGGTACTATACAAATGTCAACGAATAGGTGACTATAGAAATCATCCACTATAATCATCACATGTATTGAATATGGTATTTTAACGAGTACAAATACTAGATACATATACGGTATGGGATACGGAAATAATACAAATATGTATACGAGTATGGGATATGGATACGGGAGATTGTACTCATTGACAATTATCCCATATGCCCACCCTCACAGAATTATAAGAGGGGGTGTAGGGTGGGGTGAATAAATTAATTTTCAAATTTAAGAAACAATAACATTAAAATTTTAAAACTTAAATTAGATTGGAGAGAGGCTGGGGTGAATAGTTCAACTTTAAAATCTTAGAGCTCATTATGCACAATCTCAAACAATGTACCGAAAAGGTACTATACAAATGTCAACGAATAGGTGACTATAGAAATCATCCAGTATGATCACCGTCGGATCAATCATTGGACTAAGGAATACAAGATGCACCCCTCAGAAGTGAAATAGTTGTACCATATTTACTCTATTCAGAACCAAAAGTTTGGATCATTCAATTATTGCAGTGTGTACTGCACAAGACATTCTATATCATATATTTCATTATGAAGTTTAATTATGAGTTAAAAAATGTAAATGTTGAAAGAACTATAAAAGAACTAATATATAAGACTAAAAAGAACCTTTAGAAAATATTATTTAATTGATAACTTTAAAAAATGTTCCATAAAATCATAGTCTTTGCTCCGATTAATTTTCATCTTGAAGAATTAAAGTTTTCTAAACTTTTATACACGAATTCCATGAATTTAAACTAAAGATGCAAATGAGGTTACGAATTGTAATTCTAATTATGAAATTTCAGGGGTCAAGCACATTTTGGGGTACATTATGAATAAATGAAAAAAAAAAATTGAACCAACCATATCCTGTATTTTAGGGCTCCCAAGTCCAATTTCATGGAATTTTGACGTGAAACCATAGAAGAATGAATTGTGTAAGTTGCAAATGAGGTTAAGAGTTTGACTTCATGGAAATATTTGGGGTCATGCACGTTTTGGGGTACATTATGAACAAATGAAAAGAAAACAAAATAATGAACCATCCATATCCTGTATTTTAGGGCTCCCAAGTCCAAGTTCATGGAATTTTGACGTGAAACCATGGAAGAATGAATTGTGTAAGTTGCAAATGAGGTTAAGAGTTTGACTTCATGGAAATATTTGGGGTCATGCACGTTTTGGGGTACATTATGGGATAGATGCGTGGCTGAGTGGCTCAATTTTGGCAAAAGTCCCTTGTCTTCAAAGTCCCTAAACATGAATTCAAGGACATAAATTAAATGTACAACTCATAAACTGCCTTGTGTCAGCCATTGATTTCAACTGTACAGGGGCGGTTGGATGGCCACTTGAGGACTTTAATGTGACCATTGATTACTCACGCAAATGGACGGCTAGATCCCGTTGGAGGCAGTCAGACTGGGGTGGCCGTCGATGGCCAGGGAGATGTGCGGTTGGATCACTCGGGGTTTACGGGACTGTCTAGGCTGCGGGGTCAGTACTCGGAGCTTCTTCCGATGCTCGTACTGCTTGCTCCCTCTGTATTGGCTCTTGTTCTTGCGATTTCGTGTGATTACGTGTGATTTCCTGTGATTTCGTGCGGTTTTTTGAGGTCTTTGAGTTCATGCATGCAGGTTTGAAGTTGGGTGTGTCTCAATTGGCTTAGAGACGTTACTGTTTGGTTCCAATGTCAGAAGATAGTGGAAGTGAGGGTTTTGAGGATGAGGAGGTTGAGGAGCGCGGCGTTAGAGTGAAAATTGAGAATGTTGTAAGTACTTGGGTGCCGCCTCTTTTTGCTGAGGAGCCCACGCTTGTTTTCGATGGAAAATTGCCAGTCTCTAGGAAAACCTTTGAGTCGATTTATGGCCTATCGAACAGAAGAAATTCTCCAAAGAAACTGAAAATAGGGAGAGACTATACCGAGGCTGAGGTTGAGAGATGGTTCGGGCCTGTTAATGGCAAGGGGTAGATGCATGGTTGAGTGGACCAAAACCGGCACTTGGTGACTCAACAAAAGTCCCTGGAGAGTCCATCCGCGATGGCCAAGCTGGCTGCCACAACGGAGCGCGCTGACCTGCAAAGGCGGGAGAAAGAATTTGAATATGATGCGCCCGTAGTTGTGGGCCGTTGGATCTCAGCGGGGGGGTCAATCTACGGCTCGATGCCCGAATGCCCGATGCCCAAGCGGCGGCAGTCCCTAGCCGGGAGGTCTCGCTTGCGGAGTGTTGCACTGGTTTGGCACTTGAGTGCTTTGCGAGGACAGATTGCTTTACGTAGGACTGATTGCTTTGCATGGACAGATTGTGCCAGCGTAGAGAGACCATGGCTTCAAATCGGGTGAGTAATATGAGTAGTCTTGAGGGCGGTGAGGAGAGGTGTTTCCTGAAGCTTGTGAAGGCTGAAGGTGGCGAAGAGAGGTCCTCGTTTGTAGATCCCATTTTAGCAGCACAGGTAGACCTCATCTTCGATAGAGTGACGCCGCCAACTCGGGGTCAGTTTCAAAAATCGTATGGCCTTAGCAATCAAGGTCCTAACCCGAAAAAGCTTAAGATAGGGGTGCACCTCGAGGAGCAGGATGTAGAAGCATTGTTCGGCCCTTGCATCAAACACCATATTCATTAAAATGGGAGTTTTTCATTGAAATGAAAGGTTATTTAAAAAAAACTCAATGAAAAGTTTTATATCAATTCAGCTAAAATTGAAAGGTTTTCTGTTAATTTAACTCGATTCGAGTTAAATTGATATAAAACCTTTCAGATTTGACCTAATATTGAAAGGTTTCATGTCAATTTAACTCAATTCGAGTTAAACTGATAGAAAACCTTTTAGATTTGACCTAATATTGAAAGATTTTATGTCAATTTAGATCAAAACTCTCATTTTAATGGAAATTGTTGATTTAAGTCGAGATCAGCATGATTATTTTGGGAGGTCCTCAATCTCCCAAACTAATGAATATGATGTTATCAACAGAAGTGGCTACAGATATGATCGACTTGAGAATGAGTGGTTGATTCGGGAGAGTGAAGAGAAATACATGATTTGTCATCAGCGAAATGTGCTCCCGAACAACAGGCTGATCAACAAGGTTGAGGCGCGCGGCATTACTTACGAGAAGGTGAAGGCGAAGAAGGTCAATTAGTGTGCTTTTGCTGAGTGGACGTGTCGCAACGAGATCAGGAGGAAGGATAACAAGGACGAGGCTCAAGACATGGTCCCATCACCAAAACAAGGGATTCCACGAGACGGGTCTGAAGGGGATTGCTTCCCAGTCTCCGGCCGTAAGAGACTAGTTGGCGATTTTGGAGACCTAACGGCAACAATGCCTAAAAGCAGCAATCGGCGGCTTACCACGGACTTCTGAGAGAATAAGTTCATCGTGGAGTGGCAAGATTTCATTTCTGGCTTGGAGAGGAGCTTGCTGGCATTGGAGGAAGTGGTCCATAATCTGGAGCGGAAGAAGGACGAAGCGGCGATGGAGAAAGTTCAAGTTGTGAGCCAGGTTCACTTCGGAGCTATGATGGTGAATACAGCCGAAGGTCACCTCAGGGAGCTACAGGATTTAGTGGAGAGTAAGGAGAAATGTGTAGCCGAATTATCCTTGTGCGCCCCGTTTGAAGGCAGTAAATTGTATGCAGAGTCTGCCTCCTTGGAGGAATTGCAGAACCAGGTCGTTTTGCAGAAGAAGGTCATTGAATCTCTGAAGATGACCAAGATGAGTGGTTTAGGGCTTAGTGACCACACATCGATCCTTCTTGAGTACGATAGGGCAGTAGAAGCATGCGCGACTGCCGTGAGAAGCTTGAGTGTTTGGAAAACTCAGAAGCTAGCGCTCCAAGGACAGCTACGGCAAATGCAATTAGGGTTCCAACGCCCCGGATTTTTCTCAGCTCCTTTACCTTTTGTGACGTTGAATTCAGACGGAGGAGTAGTGTCAACCACCACAGTTGAGGTTCATGAGTGTCATTTTTGTTTGCGTGGTTTTGATCCAGCTTGGGACTACAGGATTGCAAGTTGTAAGCATGGCTATCATTCGTGGTGCGCCTGGACACACTTCAATAGTTTGTCACGTTAATGCCTAGAGAGTTGCGGTATGGAGATGCACGAAGCCTGGTGGGCACTGGCTGGAATTCCGAATGCACAGAAAACCACGGATTTGGAGGGACCAATATGGGAGGATGGTGAAGACCAGCGGAATGACGTCCAAGGCAAAGGTAGTTTATACTTCATAGTTTGTAGTAAATGTCTTGTTTGTCTCTATGTTCATAGTGATAGTTCTCGAAGTACCAATAAAATGTCAATTAGAATACTCCATTGTGCTCTACAAGATTGTAAGATTCAGTGATTTTCCTTGTATTATGTGGATGTGTCCTCAAATTTTGGGCGAGAGTCAATGGGGTTCCTTGTATTACGTGAATGTGCTCTAGAGTTTCGAGCAAGTATTGGTGGAGTCCACTAGGGTCTTCAATGTGTCCTCAGTAATACTCTATATTACTTTAGTTCACTTTGGATTCAAAGAATCTCCATGCATGGTTGGTGATAGTCCATTCACCTATGATAGGATTTCTAATAGTCCATAGAATTCTGATAGTATTCCAATAGTGTCTTTGATTCTCCATGTACATCTTCATGGCGTCTCCAATAGGAAGAGCTTGAAAGTATTTGTTGAATTGGTCTTCCGTACTTGCAGATTCAGGGATGGTTTCACTTTCTTTCTCCACTCAATCTAGGCGGCATTTGCAACCTACTCGATCTCAGACCCTAAGCCCATCAGTTGGGAGCATTAAACTCAGTTATCAAGCACGGCTGGAGCTACCTCAGAAAAAGGTAGTTTGCGCAGTACTTGAGGAGCCCCTTGGAGAGCAGGAGGCATCACCAGTACAGCAAAGCATGCCACAAATGCCACAAAAACACAATGTATTGAATGGTAAGAGGAAGAAAGGTGCAAAGAAATCCCCGGCCATGGCTGTACCTGAAGTGTTTGAGGAAATGCAGACAACAGGGAGTGCTGAATTTGAGGATGACGAAGATCAGGCGGAAGGTAATTCGGGACCCAGCACGACCAGTGAAGATCACATGCAAGAAGATGATGCAGCCAAGGAGTCTCCAGCCAAGAAGAAAAATAGGCGTGGAGGAAGGACCAGCCCTCACTCGAAGCCAGGAAGCGGGAAGAAGAAGGGATCGACCGAGCAAGTTAAAGGGTCTGTGGAGAAGGGTCCGAAGGTGCTAGTCATTGAACGTGTATCACAGGCAAAAGTGACTCGCTCAGCACAAAGACAGAGCATGAAGTGATCACCAGCAATCACTGAACGTGTATCACAAGCAAAAGTAACTCGCTCAGCTCAAAGACAGAGCACGAAGTAATCACCAGCAGCGGCAGGTTGATTTTCGTTTGATGACTGATGTTTTACGTTTGATGTGTGACATTTTGGTATTATGAAGCTTCTGATGTTTTACGTTTGTGTGCGTTTTGGTATTATGAAAATTCATTCTTGGAAGTCTAATCACATTGATTGTAACACAGTCATGATGCTCAAGGCTAGGTGCGGGTGTTCTTAAGCCGTTGGGGGAGACCCTGAATCGCATTCTGCTCTGTGTTTTGTTTGGTCATTGCTCAAACTCAGCGTATGCTCAGCTGTTGTCTTTGCTGTTTCCTAGTAGCCCCACGATGTCTTTCCTTCCTGAAACAAAGCGGGAGCTCACGCAGTACCTGACCTGCGTTGATCAGGAAGTGGATTTTTGGAAGGGAAAGCTCCCTTTTTTTGAAACTTAGAAAGTGAGGACGCTTGTATTCGCAGGTGGTGGGGAGAACGTGGAGTGGACCAAGGAGGCCAACGAGGAGTTCCGCATGATGGAGTTATGCAGCGGTGTGGGGTTTCACTCGTTCTCAATCATCAAGTTGTATGGGGGGTTGGCGGGCGTTGGCTCCGACGAGTGGAGTGTGCAGCGCATTGATCCACATGAGGAATTGCTTGACTCCAACGAGGACTTCAACGACACGCACTTGTATTGGTCTGACAATGAAATCCAGAACCCGGCGGAGGCGGGGAGCGATGCAAATTGCTACCGAGATAGAGGGGATCAGGTGGGATTCCCGACTCAAGCGCTGGAGAATCATGTGGAGCCACAACGGCCCGCGCAACGATACGCACCCTGAGTTAGGCAGGGCGGTTGTCACGTATAGTATCACAGATGATGACGCACTGTTTTGTGCTTAGTTTTTTGGAGATATATTTGATAGTATGATGCAGCTAGCGTGGTAGTACTCCCCCTTTTTTTGTTCCATCTACTAAGCGGATTCCTAGTGCTGTTTCTCGGAGAGCATATTGTGTAAAAAAGCTGAACTTCAATGTAAGAATTCAGAATTTGCTCCCAGTTTGTGAGTCCGGTTTGGAAGCTCATTTGCACTTGAAAGCATTCATTCTACTGAATGTTGTGCTCAGATCCAGCGTTTTGTGAAGCGAATTTGTGAACAATATAATTGCGTTGTACTCAATGTCATGAGACGGTGAATATGCCCGCTTCAGTATTTCTGAATCAAGTAATTGGTAATGGAGTTTCCACATTCATCTGTAATTCTCTCATTTAATTGACCAGGTACTCAAAGTTGGAAGGGGTCCAGAAGCATGACTGTAATTTTTTCAAACCTTGGTATGTTATGAAATGGCACCTCGGTTCATGTTCAAATGTAATTCAGTTATTTAACTGACAAGACCCTAAATGGCATGAGACGTCTACAATCAACTATTTTTTTTTTAAAGCCACCTAACTATGCCTCATCACATTTTAAAGTAGGTGAACAGAGCTTATTCTAGAAGCCAATTAACTTAAGTGTGTAAAATGGTGACTAGTAAACTGCCCCACAACCATTGGTCTCCCGAATTATATAAATTAATATAAGATTTTCTGGATAAACATGTGGGGAATTTTTAGAAAATATGTCAAGGATACACATTTACATAGGACTACAACCTGCCCTATGAAGCTTGTCCCACAATGTTGGGTGGAGGCTTAATGAGCTACTATATGAATATCCTGAAAAGATGCTTAGGCATGTCCAAAGACCAATGAGATGTACCAACCAGGATTAAACCGTGGTTGGAACTGATCATTGGTCTTTGGGAACCTTTTTGTGAAATTGAATTTATGGATTTCTAAAGATTGAGGGGGAATGTGACATTTACATTGAATTCAAATGTTGTGCAAATTACATTTTATTCCTTGAACCCCATAGTTTCGTTGAGTTCCCCATTCTTAGAGCTTCACTATTTTTTGATCCCATAACGATTGGTGGGGCCAACATGGATTCCTATAAGAGTATGGACTTGGTAAGGGCTTACAACTACTAAGACATGTGGAAACTGGGTAATTCCAATTAATTATGATTGGCACTTTCCATTTGGCTATGTAGTTTTTACATGTTGACATCATTAAGTTCTGATGACACCATAGTGTTCATGTACATATATATATTTTGTACTAGAATGACATGGCTTACTAATATATTTTGTACAAGTACCGAAAAAAAAATAAAATAGGCCTATAAAAAAAGTGTATGAATTTCAACTCTATGTTGTAAATATCTCTAGTGTAGGACATCTATGGCACAGTCTCCATTTCAAGATTAAATTCATAAAATGACACATCACCCAATTAACTCCCAAACTAAATTTGGGAACCCATCCATGTTGTGGAAAGAAATATGCAAATGAAAAAAAAAGATGGAATTATTCCCTTCAAGATTAAATTCATAAAATGGCACATCATCCAATTAACTCCCAAACTAAATTTGGGAACCCATCCATGTTGTGGAAAGAAATATGCAAATGAAAAAAAAAGATGGAATTATCCCCTTCAAGATTAAATTCATAAAATGGCACATCATCCAATTAACTCCCAAACTAAATTTGGGAACCCATCCATGTTGTGGAAAGAAATATGCAAATGAAAAAAAAGATGGAATTATTCCCTTCAAGATTAAATTCATAAAATGGCACATCATCCAATTAACTTCCAAACTAAATTTGGGAACCCATCTATGTTGTGGAAAGAAATATGCAAATGAAAAAAAAAGATGGAATTATCCCCTTCAAGATTAAATTCATAAAATGGCACATCACCCAATTAACTCCCAAATTAAATTTGGAGACCCTAAAAGATAGAACCTAATTCCAAACCCTAAACCCTAAACCTACAGCTTGAAACAGAAATTGCCTTCACTGCGGTCACTTGGGATTCCCTGTCTTTGGATTCCTTCTGGCTGGAGTTCAATGAGTTGTGATTTCCTGTGGCGGGGAATTCACCTACTTCCGATTTCTTGGGAAGGGCGGATTTACAGCTCATAGCTTGGCAGCACTGCAGAAGTAATTACTGCATTGGAGGAGGGTTTTTGAACCAGAACTCATGGATTTTCCTTAAGTTACAGTAAAGGGCGATTGTTTTAACTGAGAATTCAAAGTATAATGCAATTGTTGATTTCGGGCAAGTGCACATACATGAAAAGAAGGTAATATATATTCACTGAGCATCCACAAATGCTGTTTCAATTATAGAAAAAGGAATGACATGAGCATCCGCAGATGCTGTTTCAATTTTTTTAAAAAGGTATACATGCTTCCTATAGCTTGCCTAACTTAAATTTAGCTCTAAGTCTACTCACAATGCATGCCCTAGTGTGGCATCCACAAATATTGCTGCAACTACCGCTACAAATCGCTAACGCCTAGCATAGCTTGTCTAATTCGGCTCTCTACGTCCACTGCCAATGCATACACCGGATCTTTCCCCTGCACCCTATGCGTCTGCGGAACCATGGGGAACTTCAGTGCCTTTATGTCCTCTACGTGGCAACAAACAATTTGAGACTTCACCATGTAAACATAATTCTGAGGCCCCGTACCCCACTTCTGATAGTAACGTCCTCGAACAGCCAATTGTCCAGCACAAAATTCCTCTCCCCACGGGCAAGTGAAAGACTCCTGCACAACAAATGGCTACGAGTAACAAACCAGCAGATAGAAGTCCACGCCTTCTTCATTGCCCTCCTCAGCCTCAGTTGCAAAGTTGTCCCCAATCTCCAAACATGACGCCAAGTTCTCCCCATCTGTCCCAAAATCATCCCACAACTCAAGAACAAAAGCTTCTTCCATACTAGCTTGCACATACCCTACATTATCCATTCTTAGCATCTCTACTCTCCACTCTTTACACCATTCTACATTTATACAATGACCCCAATTTTCATCAACACAAGCATCGCAAAAACAAACTAGACTCCTCAGAAGTAATTTATGAACATCCATGGCTGAGATAGATCGAACAGAGTGCAAATCCTGCGTCCCGCTCACTGTTTCACAAGCAAATTGATGTTCTCAATCAACATCGTCAATGCCAATGAGCCAGAATTTGTGGTCCACTGGTCGCCTATCCTCGGAGTAAGAGGTCTCTGGACGCCCACTCAATTTTTCCTGCAATAGTCTCACAACATCTTCTGCAGTCTGCAACTGGGGACCATGAGGATCCAGTTCTACTTGTCGAATGTAGCGCTTAAAAATCGCACCAGCCCCATCATGTGGTCCCACTTCAAGAAAACGGGTATTTTATGACTGCAAAAATATGACTGAGGATGACTGACGACTAGTTGCAGTCATATTCTTGAAGGCCAACACATAGAGGAAAAATATGACTGCAAAATATGACTGTCAGTCATTTTTGGGCCTTCTACTTCATAAGTATACACTATACGACCATTAAGAACACCCAAGTACTTCATAGGGAACGTAGGGAACATGTTTGGGGAACGTTGAGTCATATTGTCAGTCATATTTCCATAGTAGTGACATTTTTTTGTTTTGGGCAACCCAAGAAAAATACAGGCAATTCAAAAAAAAATTAGAAAAACCATTGTTTAAGATTTTGAAATCCTACTCACCTATTTTTTAGGATTTTGAAACCTAGTCACCACTTTTTTAGGGTTTTGAGATCCTAGCCGCCACTTTTTTTAGGATTTTGAAACCCTAGCCGTCATTTTTTAGGATCTTGAAACCTTAGCCGCCACTTCTTTTGGCCCTTCTTCCTTGCCTTTTATTGTCTCTTAGCTCATACTTGTTATTGCTTCTTAGTTGTTGTCTTTTGTTGCATCTTATCTCTTCTTTCTTGTTGCTTCTTAGTTCTAATCATGCTTCTTGTTTCTTGTTATTGCATCTAAACTCATTCTTTCTCTACCATTTTAATTCTTATCTTCTTCTTAGTTCTTTTTTTTATTCTTCTTGTTGTTTTTTAATTCTTACTTCTTGTTTCTTTTTGTTGGATCTTAACTCTTGTTTCTTGTTGTGTCTTAGTTGTTGCTTCTTGTTTCTTGTTGTATCTTAGTTGTTGTTTCTTGTTTCTTGTTGTGTCCTAGTTGTTGTTTCTTGTTTCTTGTTGTATCCTAGTTGTTGCTTCTTGTTTCATATTGTGTCTTAATTGTTGCTTCTTGTTTCTTGTTGCATCTTAACTCTTGCTTTTTGTTTCTTGTTGCATCTTAACTCTTGCTTATTGTTATCTCTTAGTACTTGTCTATTTCTTCTTCTTGTTTTCTCCATCATCATTCTTATTTTTCCTACTCTAAACTTGAGCTACATATTTTGTGTTGTTGTAAACCTTTGAAGGTTGAGCTTTGTTTTTCATTCATTAAAAATTAACCTCCCATTTCTTTAATTGTTTATGCAGGCACCAAAAGTTGAAACAAAGTCATTGGAAGCTACTTGCAACCCAATAGAGCCATCTTCACATTATTGTAAGGAATATAGGCCTTTTTGAATTTTGTGAATGATTCATTGTAGTATATATGTTTTATATTGGTGATTAATAAATGTTAATGATGAGAGTTGCTTTCCTTCTTACATTCTTTCTTTCCAATATGATTATCTCTTGTATATCTTTAAAATCATACGTATTCATTTTTAACTACATGGAGTCTTTTCCAATATATGACTTTGTATTTTTCAAAATATGACTGCAAATAGTCATAAACTACCAATGACATCCACATGAAGTACCACATCAACCAAAATATGACTCATAAGAGTCATATTTCACATTAATAAAATATGACTCACAAGAGTCATATTCCACATCATTCAAAAATATGACTAACAAGAGTCATATTTTACATCTACAAAAAATATGACTGTACAAAGTCATATGCCACATTAGCCAAAATATGACTCACCGCAGTCATATGCCACATTAGCCAAAATATGACTGATCGCAGTCATATGCCACATTAGCCAAAATATGACTCACCGCAGTCATATGCCACATGAGCCAAAATATGACTGACCGCAGTCATATGCCACATGAGCCAAAATATGACTGACCGCAGTCATATGCCACATGAGCCAAAATATGACTGACCGCAATCATATGCCACATGAGCCAAAATATGACTGACCGCAGTCATATTCCACGTTAGCCAAAATATGCCCGACCGCAGTCATATTCCACGTCATCCTAAAAAATTGACTACGTGGAGTCACATGCCACGTAGGATTTATTTTTGTTTGCCCGGGCAACTCAATAAAAAGTCAAGCCCTCAAAGATAGTCAAAATATACGCCTTGTTGGCAAAATACGGCTAATTATGGATAATTATACCCCCCAAAAAATATGACTGCCAATATGACTGATGTCCGAAGCGACTCGTCGGTAATGACTCATGTCAGTCATATTGCAGTCATCTACAGTAATTTCTGCGGCCAATCATATTTTTTGATTTTACGACTCATTGCAGTCGTATTTTGCAGTCATAAAACACTGGTTTTGTTGTAGTGTCCCTTACTGTGGCCTGACCCAAAGAAACTCCAAATACAATTGCATCTACCCGTGAGCTCGGGATAGCGACTTACAAAATACCAGGGTATTTGGGACTTGAATTGGGATGCACACCCGTCCGACCAAATCCAGTGATTTTGAGGCTTCAAACCACTTTCCTCCAAGCTATCCCAGTGAAGCATTAGGCAATGCTGGACAAAGTAACTGTCGAGTTTTCTGTCATCTGAAAGGTAGAAATGATACTTCACCAAATCACCAATTTTTTAGAACTGTCGTCATTTGGGTCAGGGTTAGGATTCCTCATAAATGAGATGTGCACCAGAATTGTGACTTGGTAACTATGCCAATGCATAGACTGAACCTCGTTTTGTATCTGAAACGAATAATTCTCAGCAAAATCTACAACAGATACTATTGTGTCTTCTGGAAAATTTTCCAAACATTGCCTAAATTGGCGATCCTCCCATCTTGCCACAAAACTGTGTTGCACAAAAAATTGCAACTTAGGCTTGAAGTAAGCTAAAAATTCAGCAGAAGTAGTATCTTTATATACCAGTTGTAGCTTCCTCCGGGGCTCTCCTTTCTTCGTGATTATATCCACCATTTCGAAGCACTTCCACTGTACCCTTTTCTCGGGCAGCCCTTCCTCCTCCAAGGGGCACAGTGGAAGCAAATCAATTCCGCACGCATCACACTAAGCATACACACAGTCCCTCTTGTGCCACTCACAGAACTCATCCTTTGGGCATAATATAGCCTCTTGTAATTCAGTGGTCCCAGAATATGTTAGCAGTGACCCTTTACAGCATTAGCAATCGTCGTTTCTTTCAGGCCAACAAACCTCATCGCAAAAACAAAAGCAAATTAAAGTGTTGTGCATACCTGACCTCAGTCGCATATTGTTGAAGCCCTGCCTCAGCTCGTCCATCTCCACATGATAAATGCAGCAACAAACATTTCGTTCCTTCAATCTTTTTACATACCAGGGCCTCAAGAAATCAAACATCCTCTTACCTATAATGACGGTGGGGTTGCAAGCGCGGAATCTCAAGAAAAATGCCATCTACACAATACAACCACATAATTAGAATCTGCCCACGCCTAAACCGGCAGTGGCTCCAGAACTCCCATGTGTGACCGCAAAAGTGTACTAACTTGAACCAAAACCGTGAAGCCCTGGTCACTGTTCCATGAAATTCATTGTAGTTCCACTTACTATTCGCATTTGTCAATGAACTTCATTGCATTGTCACGTACTACACACAACACTCACTGAACTGAATTGTAGTTTCACCTAATGTATGCAGTACTCTCTGAACTTCATTGTAGTTTCACCTACTATACGCAGCTCTCATTGAACTTCATTCTAGTTTCACCTAATATAAACAGATCTCCCGCTGTGATCCCGTAATCATCCCCTGAACAACCTGAAATTGCTAAAGCACTCATCGAAAATCACTGAAGTATCCAAAAAGGGTTAATATCATTCTACTAAGGTCCCTGCGTACTCCCCAAACCCTACCTGAACTTAAGAAGTAGTTCCAATCATTGATAGAGAAGTCAAAGAACTACACCCCAAATCAGCTAATGTACCCTAAACTTTCCTATCAATCACTAAGCGTCCTCTAGAGCACCTGAAGTTAACCCCAAACCCCAATACAATACACCCCGTTGCAGTTCCACCATGATCTCTTCAATCCTATTGAATATCAAGGGAAGTCCTTCAGCCAATTACTGAAGTACATGAGTTACACATAGCAATTCACGGGAGTACACTACCTAACTAATCAAATTTCTAACTATACAGTCACGAATCTGTAACACGGTCTTGGAGTTCATTTGTATGTACATTCTCCATTGCTTCTATTGCATTCCAGTCTGAGTCACTCAAACAATGAATTGAATTTCCCAGCACTAGATTGCTTCGGAGACAACTACCCCAGGCCCAAATACTGACCTTGCACTTCCTGTATGAATCCAAAGGTATGTGCAAGATTGTTGACCTTAAGTTCTGTGTTAGCCAAAGTACTGTTCAATATCACCTATGTAGTTGCAAACCCTAAGCACGGGCAAATGATGGTCCACATTACCCTAACTCCAAAGTAAGTAAGAACCCTAAACCCTAAATCTTGAATTATCAGAGATGTTTGAAAATCGCATATACGCCTGCAAACCTCAAGCAAGAAATCGTGAGGGGCAAAAACAACCCTAAGCCCTAAAGCAATGAATCCTAAGGCGAAAGAAAATGCAGATCAGCTAATGGCGACAGCAGCCACAGTGTTGCCAAAGACCTACAATCCTCACCTGAGTTTCCAGCAAGTATTGCGCTGGCTTCTCTTCGTACAGCCCTCCCCCAATTCGCTTCTTCGCCACTTCTTTTTGGTTTGGGCTCATCCTCGTCTGTGATATCCACCATGAGATCACAGCATTCTTTGTTTTTGTACTGAGGACGTTCACCCGAACCTTCCGCACCGACAGCACCCAGTGGAACTTCTCGGCCGAGTCCATCTTGCACCGTCTGAAATTGCAGCTGACACATTTCAGTGGTGAACACCAAGTAATCGTGCCTTCTTCCGCATTGAGCCGCCTCTCCCCGAACCTACCACTGCTGTCAAGATGGCATGCTTTGTTACGAGCTGGACCCTGCTCTTCGACTACTTAACCTCGTCAAGGGATTGCACCAGCCCAGACAATATCTTCTGTTGTTCAACGCTTCCCGTCCGCAGCTCTTTTGGCAAGACAGAATTTGAAAGAGGGCGTTCCCACACTTTGCGTAAAACTAACTCCCTCGCCTTCTGACCGGAAAACTGGCCTATCTCTTTTGTCATTGAAGCTATAATTGCAGATGCAGCCCTTCTAACATCTCTATCCCTTGTAGAGCATTCTACAGCACTTGACCCAGTACTTGAAGAGCATTGTGGTAATCGACTTGCCTCTCTACCCTGAGCCACCTTCTCTTCTACCTCTTTGATTCTCTTCCGAATTCGACTCAACCTCTGCCGTTCTCTATCCCTAGCCCTCTTCTCTTCTAAGTTTCTCTCTCGATCTTGCGGCCCTACTCTAACGACTCCGCTGCGTCTTTGGGCATCCCGAGCATTAGCCATCTGCCAACCCTCTCTTACCACGCGCATCACAAAGCCCAAACCCTACCCTAAAACCTTCAAGAAAATGAGCACTTGCGTCACAGAGCAATCGCACGCAGCAATCGAAGAGAGAAACTTTGGTATCGCTAATCCCCGAACCCTAACCCATGTGCTAAACCCAAAGCCCTGAATGCGATTTGTCCAAGGCAAGATGAAGACCACGTGCAGTTTGCTGACTCATCTCGGCCACGTCACCTTTGGAGTCCTATAAGTGCCTGAAGTCCAGGGAACTGAATGTTTCCACCAACCCCCATTCTTGTGTAATGTTCCATTGAGAAACACACCCATGTGTAGGATCCTAAACCAAAGGGATTAGCCAAAAAAAAAATCAAAAAATAATATAGTAAGGCTTTGGTAGGGACATTTTAAGATCTATATCATTCCAGACATGAAAAAAGTCCCTAATTCACAAATGCAATACATGAATGATATATGAAACATCAATTTAGAACCCTTATTATGATATCTATGTATTAGAGAGTCCCTTTTTTTACTTATAGAAATCCATGCATATAAAAAAGAAGCTTAAAGACATGGTGTTGACATTGTGACAATCCATAATAATCCTTACAAAAGTCCCCCTACACTTCATATAATTCATTTTCTCAAAATTAATTATGTGGTTTCCTAAGCAACCATGTATAGAATGAAGAGTATAAATAATAATTCTAAAAACACATTTTTTATTATATGCAATGGGGCTTGCAATGAGAAGGGGGCTCTGAAAACGTCATTGTGACAAGGATTTTGGTCCACTCAACCATGCATCTACCCCAAGAATGCATACCACTACAATTACAATGACAATGAGGACGTTTGTAAAGAGATTGAGAAGCTCTGGATGATTTGTCACCAGAAGACAGTGGTCCTAGGGATCCGTTGCATCAACAAGGCGGAGGCACGGGGTTTCACCTGTATGAAGAAAGATCCTCCAGTACTTGTGAATTGGGCGGTTTTTGCAGAGTGGTGCATACAGGATCGGATCCGGAGAGAAGAAAGAGTGGCGAGGAAACAATTTGGCGGATTAGGGTTTCATTCGGCACTCACCGCAACTGTGCCTGTCGACTCCGATGAGGAGAACCCCAAGACTGTGACTTGCAGCATGGAGAAACCTAAACGTGAGTACTCGGAGAGCCAAAAACGGCCTCTGGACATGCCTCCTCCAAGTGCAGCAAGTAGACCGGATACCACTAGTCTGATTCTGGAGTGGTCAAATTTTATGATGGCCTTGGACGATGAAGTCACTGCCTTGTCCACAACTTTGGAGGCCTTGAAGGAAAGGAAGGAAGAGTCAGCTTCGGAGCTACTGAGGGCGGTTGCACAACTGGAAGATTGCCAGCAGCTTCTTCGAACAGCCTCTGCAAAGCTTCAGCAACTGGAAGCTGACGTGATGGTGATAAAGGCCAGCATGCCTGAAAATACAGAGGCTGAGTAGGAGAGCTTGTCCGGCGTTGGTCCTTTGCTGAGGAAATTGGATGCTCAATCGAGTGTGCTTGATACATTTTGTGAGATGTTAGCTGAGGGTGAGGTGGAGCACGAGAAGGCGAGTGAAAAAGCAACGTTTGCCGTGAGTGCCGAAAATGCTGCGCTGGAGAATTTTGAGGTTCTATGTCGACAAAGGGAAGCCGTGAAGGACCAACTGCAAGTGTTGAAGACTGGCCATCGTCTCCAGATTCCACTTCCACGACCACGGCAGTCTGGTACCCTTGATGGCACTTTTGATGGGATTCAAGATTGTTGTATTATCTCACCTTTGTGCTTTTTGTGGTAAATCATTTGAGCCTGAGTGGAATTGCAAGATAGCATCTTGTGGACATGGTTATCATTCTTAGTGTGCCAATGCGCATTTCTCAAGTTCTACAGATGTTGTTTCAAGGAATGTGACCAGGAAATGCACCCTAGTTGGTGGGTTCAATTTGGTTATAAGCCAAGAAAGGCCAAACGACCAAAACTTGCTTCCACCGTCTCCAATGAAGAAGGTGAGTTTTGGAATCCCCTTGATCACGTATTTTGGAAGAACTACGTTATTTTTGCAACTTTGATTGCATCTGTTTGGTCTATAAGGCACTTGAATTTGGCTTTGAAGACATATTTGGGGGTTGGAAGGCTATTTGGGCACCTTTGTAACATTGTATTGTAAGTGAACTTGAAGGTTTAGGATGGCCCTGCGGGGTAGCTTGTTGGTACTTAAAGCTGCTTTCATTAGCAAATGGCAGGTTGTTTAGCGACTGAATCTCCTTTGATCATATATTGCTCCACTTGAAGGTTGTTTAGGCCTTGTCTTTACATTTTCGGGTTCTTGAAGCTACTGAATTCCTGTTTTTGCACATATTTCTGAACTTGAAGGATGCTCAGTTTCTCTTTGATTACATTTTCGGTAATTGGAGGTACTGAATTCACGTTTGATCACAGTTTCTGAACTTAGGTGTTTTTCAAGACCCTTTTATTCCATTTAGTGTTACTTAAAGCTATTGAAATCCGCTTTGGTTTAGGGTGTTACAAACTTAAAGGTTGTTTAGCTACTAATATCTTCTTTCATCGCATATTTCTGAACTTCATAGTTAATTACGAGTTCTAATTGCATCTTTGGGTACTTGAAGGTACTGAAAGTTAGTTTGCTCACATATTTCAGAATTTGGAGCTTTTAGGGTCCTGTTTGATTACATCTTCTGTAACTGAAGGTACTAAATTGCCGTTTGTTCATAGTTTCGGAAATTGAAGGTTCTTCAAGCCTGGTCAATTCCAATTGAGATATGCTTGAAGCATCTGAACTCCGCTTTCATTACAGAAGTTTTGAGCTTGAAGGTTGTATAGCTACTCAAACCTTCACATATTTTGATCACATATTTTTGAACTTCAAGTTTGCTTAAGGCTTTGGATTACATCTATGGGTATTTAAAGCAACTGAAATCTTGTTTGATCACTGTTGGTGGAACTTAAAGCTTCTACGGTCTCGTTTGATTACATCCTCAGTAATAGAAGAAGGTAAATTTACGTTTCATTTTTTGGGTTGAGTTGAAGGTTGTTTAGGCCTATTCGATGCCATTTGTTGGTACTTCAAGCATGTTTACTCCACTTTGATTATAGAAGTTTAGTGGTTGAAGGGTGTTTGGCTATTGAAACCTACTTTGATTACATATTTTTGAACTTCTGGGTTGTTCAGGCCTTTGGATTACAGGTGTGGGTACTTCTAGCAACTTCAATCTTGTTTGATCTTATATTTTAGAACTTGAAGGTGTGAGGTTCCTGTTTGATTTCATCTTTGTTTGGTTTAAGGTACTGAATTCCAGTTTGATCGCTGTTTTTAAAGTTGAAGGTTGCTCAGGCCTGATTGATTCCATTTGTTGGTACTTGAAGCAACTTTAATCCGCTTTGATTACTCAAGTTTAGGGTTGAACCTGGTTCTTTAGCTATTGAAATCTCCTTTGAACCTTCTTGTTGAACTTTTAAAATTGTTTTGGCTTCCGGATTACATCTCCCTATAATTGCAGTATTGGAATCACGTTTCATCACATTTGCGTAAACTTGAGTGTTTTTGAGGCATGTTTGATTACACTTTCTTGTAATTCAAGGTAGTATTTAAGTGGTTTTGAGAGTTTAGTAATTGACATTGCTTTCTCTGTAATTGACATTGCTTTCTGTTTACCTCTGGATTTAGAGCAAACAGGACTCCCAAGCTCAATTCGTAAGCCAGCAGTGCATTCCAGATCTGGTACCGTAAGCCCTTCTGTTGGAAGCAAGGGTAGTGGGATGCAGAAGCCAATGAAGGACCAGGTCATTGCAAATGATCTCGGGAAGAAGCGGAAAGAAGTTGAAATATAGAATAAGGGTGCCAGTCCTGCTCCAGTAGATGTTGAGGGCAAACAAAGGCGGATTCCTGTAAAGAAAGGATTGCCCTCTACAACTGAAGAGCCTCCCATTGCAGTCGAAATTGAAGAACTCTCTTCCGAAGGTGGATCGCAGGAGGGTTCTGACTGTGGTTCAGAGCCTGTGGAGGTGTCCACTGGAGTAACACCCTTGCGTAAGATGAAAAAGGTGGCCACAGGTGACCAGATTGTGGGTTCACCAAGCTTCAGTGGACAATCCGATCAAAGAGGTGTAATTGACAAAGTGCAGTCCGTTGGGAAGTTGGCAGGAAAGCAGAAGAAGCCGAAGGCCCCTGTGCGTGAACGAATTTCCCAGGCACGAACTACAAGATATGGAATCCAAAAAGCAAAGCCCTCCAAGTAGGATCCTTTTGAAATTTTACGATTTGTTCCCTTCTAATGTGCTTCCCTGCTTTTTTGCTTTGATATTCCATTCTAGTGAATTTGTGATATAGCTATGTTATTCTTAGGGTTTTAGTTAGCCTTACATTCTTACACATTTTGAGGTCCAGGTTAGGGTTCTATTGCTGTAATGACTTAGGTAGTAATTATCTGATTTCATTGGATAATGTAATTACATTGTTTGTGTATTTTGCAAATGCTAATCAGTTCTGACTTTATATTTCACTAATTGTTTGACAATGCCTAACTTGAAATGTATTGGTTTTCATTTTTCCAGTTAGTATTGCTTGTATATTGTTTAGTGTAGGCTAGAGTAGTAGAGTAGGACAGTCATGCTGCAAGGGGCAGTTTAAGAGGTTCAATTCCTCCGTGATTGAAATTATGAAATTTAATGCAAAGATTACTTTTGTTTTGATTCAGCAATGAGTTCATATGTGGATCCATACTGGCTTGCAGTAGTCCGGTGAAGTTTAGGCCTCTGAAACTTGGCATGTTGTTATGTGGTTAAGTGATTCAGGCCACCGTGTGATTTTTTAAAAATCATTTCTGAAGTTCAAAATGGAAGACTTCAGACATCTTTGCGAAACTTGGCATCATACTAGTCACATAATTGAAGGTTGTGCTTCTTGAGCTGCAGTCATTACCACATCTTGGCTCGATTCAAAGTTTTGTTTAGTTAATAATCTTGGACCAGAAGACTTTGAAATTCCACGGTGTAGTAATGGAAATGAAACTCATGTTTGATCAATTTCGGGATTCATGCCAGCATGTGGCTGTAAGAAATTAATTTCCAAAGTTTGGCCAAGAAGATGTCACAAAAGAGTTTATGGAACCACTGCATCATCCAGGGTGTTCAAACATTGGCAGATTTTGCTTAAACAACTTGCAATGTGTAGTAGATTTTTGAAAGATTTATGCAAATCTGCTTTTAATGAGAATAGTAATGACATCAAGCTCAAAAGATTCTCAATAGACTTAGTTAGATAAGAATGAAGAGATCAACCACTCACATATTGTGAATGTTTGAGTGCAAACAAGGGAGAGGTTTACAAAAGTGACCCCAAGAAATTAGTGTTTAGATTATAGTAGGAAAAAAAGGACCCTAAACCACATTTGGTGAATTAAAAAAATATATGGAAATGTTTAAGTGTTTTTGGGTGGTTCTTGGTCCAAAAGATTTTTTGCGGTGCAAACTTTTGGGTATTGGCTCTATATTTTTTTACAAAAGTTTGCTTCTTCATCGCAAACTTTTGGGTATTCTTTCTATGTATTTTTTTTTAAAATTTTGCTTCTTCATCGCACACTTTTGGATATTGGCTCTATATTTTTTTTACAAAAGTTTGCTTCTTCATTGCAAACTTTTGGGTATTCTTTCTATGTATTTTTATTTTAATTTTGCTTCTTCATCGCACACTTGTGGGTATTGGCTCTATATTTTTTTTACAAAAGTTTGCTTCTTCATTGCAAACTTTTGGGTATTCTTTCTATGTATTTCTATTTTAATTTTGCTTCTTCATCGCACACTTGTGGGAATTGGCTCTATATTTTTTTGACAAAAGTTTGCAATGAAGAAGCAAACTTCTACCAGGTATTTCCTCTATATTGTTTTTACAAAAGTTTGCGACCTTCAAATGTTGCAAACTTTTGGATATATGTACCCTTAATTTTTATTTCCTTACTCATGATGTTAATGTAATTGGTACAAGGGATTTCTTGTACATGTGTAGTTGATATTCTCTACTTGAGTTTAGTTTCATGATATTGATTTAATTATGGCTATTTGGAAATTTCATAATATTTGATTCAAAGTTAAATCAAGCAATTCTGCCAATTTAGGATCTAAAAAGTAAATTAGAACACATTAAATTTTTTTTTAATTTCATGTACAAAGGATTGCAAAAAATAGTTAATTTTAGACAATTACATAGGTGAAAGAAATTGAAACAAAATACCTGAAGACCAACTAAAACTTCCAATCACAATCAATTGTGGAAGGTAGTTTTCATTGGTCTTCAGGTATGGTTGAACATCCTACGTGAGTCCTCTTATAGTTCTTTATGTTTCAAGAACCAAACATTATGGGATATTTGAAAGGTTGAGGTTGGAGTAAAATAAGCAATTCAGCCCTACAATATTTGTATGTGCTATTTTATTTCATTTTTTGTAATTGAATATGAAATTTAAACAAAATCATGAAATTTCATGTACTATCAAATACAATTAATTGTGCTTGCTAGTTTAGCCAAAATCTCATGATGTCTAATCAACCTTACATGGCTCACGCTCTTACATTAGTTCATATATAGGGAAGACCAATCGTTTTGGGGCAATTGAAAGGTTACCCTTGTATCAATATTGCCACCTAAAGAAAATTATCCATTTTAGCTTTCAAAGCTCTAATCTTTATGGAATAATTTAAAGTTTCCCATGTACATGAAGTAGAACTTATAAAAAAATTTCATGTACTACACAAATGAAGTTCTAAGAAAACAAATATGTGTAATGGTGTAGTTGAAATTATAGTGGAATTACCTGAAATATATAGTAAAAAAACTAAATATACGGGTTTCATATTCAATACTCTTACTTTCCAAAATAATTAGTAACTAATTTACAAACAAGTACTAAATCCCTTAAGTATAATTTACGAGGATTACTGAATTCCAATTTATAAACATGAAATACTAGAAGCTCAATTCCAGATTTTTTGGTAACTTTAGTTCATAAATGAACCTAAGCAAATCTCTAGTAAGTTACCAGAAAACCATCCGCCAAATTTGTATGCAAGCTATATTAAATTCTGCATGAGCTGGAATACAGACATGTATGCAGAAGCAACATAGGTTGGTTCTGTTTTGTCATTAACTTAAAGCCTTCAGACTATATCCCTTGCACAAGCCAGAATGGGCAGTTGAACTAAACAAGATCCCAATGAGGGGAGCCATGAGCTGGAGTAAACTTGTGATTAAATGACCTGGCTCCCTTGATATTTAGCCTTGCATGCTTAACTTCTCGTTCAAAGTGGGACTGATTGGAAGGGTGGTTTGTTTAAAAATTTAATTAATTTATATTTGTGTCCAAGTAAATAAAATTATATTAAATTAAATTAAATCAAATCAATTAATAAAGCTAATCACTTTTATAAGAAAAAAAATACTTTTACTGAATACAACAAAGTATCAACTACACATGTACAAGAAATCCCTTGTCCCAATTACATTAACATCATGAGTAAAGAAATAAAAATTAAGGATACATATATCCAAAAGTTTGCAACATTTGAAGGTCGCAAACTTTTGTAAAATCAATATAGAGGGAATACCTGGTAGAAGTTTGCTTCTTCATTGCAAACTTTTGTAAAAAAAATATAGAGCCAATACCCACAAGTGTGCGATGAAGAAGCAAAATTAAAATAAAAATACATAGAAAGAATACCCAAAAGTTTGCGATGAAGAAGCAAACTTTTGTAAAAAAAATATAGAGCCAATACCCACAAGTGTGCGATGAAGAAGCAAAATTAAAATAAAAATACATAGAAAGAATACCCAAAAGTGTGCGATGAAGAAGCAAAATTAAAATAAAAATACATAGAAAGAATACCCAAAAGTTTGCGATGAAGAAGCAAACTTTTGTAAAAAAATATAGAGCCAATACCCAAAAGTTTGCACCGCAAAAAATCTTTTGGACCAAGAACCACCTAGGGTTGTCATAACGGGCGAGTTAGGGTCATCGGACGTCCCGGACGGATGGGCAAACCGGACCGGACGGACGGACGGTCCGGACCAACTGGACGGCCTCAATTTCTCAAAGTTGTGGAATTTTTTTCAATGACACGTCAGCTTGGACAGCTGGATCCAGAGGCGGGGACTTCTTCAGTCAGGGCGCGGACGTTAGGGCGGGGACTCCTTTTAGTCAGGGCGCGGACTTCGGCGCGTGAGGGCGCGGACTCCTTCAAGCAAGGCGGGGACATCAGTGTGAGCGTCAGGGCGCGGACTCCTTCATTCAGGGCGCGGACTTCAGCGCTTCAGGGCGCGGACTCATCGAATCAGGGTGGGGACTTCAGTGTGAGCGTCAGGGCGCGGACTTCGGCTAGCAGGGCGCGGACTCCTCGAAGCAGGGCGGGGACTTCTGTGTGACAGTTAGGGCGCGGACTCCTTCAGTCAGGGCGCGAACTCCTTCAAGTAGGGCGGGGACTTCACTGTGACAGGCAGGGCGCGGACTCCTTCAGGCAGGGCGCGGACTTCAGCGCGGACCTGAACGTGAGTGGGAGGGCGCGGACGGGCAATGGTGGATTAAATTTATGTGTTCTACAATATATATATATATATATATATATATATATATGTATATATATATATATATGTGTATATATATATATATATGTATAAAAAAAATTCGGAACAAATAGGAGACCCCACTGCATTAAAAAGAACCAGTAACTGGAATGTATTTTACATGATTTCCCCACCAAGGTTTCCAAGAGGCCCATCAAATACAAAATACACCAAAAAAATACAGGTAGGCTGCAATGTTTGTGATAACCAAAATAGTTTATAAAATTTATGCATTGCAAAGTACAATATCAATACAATGAATCTATACTTCCAAAATACGCTCACTTTCTCTGTTTCTCATAGGTTATCCAAAACATTTTTTTGGCTTCTCGTCTATATTTCTTCCAATTGCTACAATTGTCTTCAACTCTTAAAGATCCGAGATCTACCATCGATGCAACTCAATAACCTCAATTATTCAAACGACTTGACCTACGAACTTCTTGGGCACTTGGATTCGCTGCATTAGCATCTCGAACAACAATATCATCATCCTCTGGTGCCTCGTCATTGGCATCTTCATTATTGTCATATTCATCTTCTGCTTCACCACTGTCGGTGGTCCAATGTTCCTCAACTTCCGAGTTTTCATTTCGAAGCTCTATAGTTGTTTGGCCATGAGTACGTTTGCGCTTCAACCTCTTGTGTCGTTGTGCGTTGGAGTCTTCTGCATCAGAATTTATAGTAGGCCCACCTGGAATTGTTCGAACAACAAATGCCGGAGTTGACCGGCTAGGTCCTGGTACGTATGTACTTAGAAACGGTTCTATCACCCTATTTGGATCTCTTGCTCCAATTCCGAGGGGTGAACGATTAGCATGCCTTGGCGATGATGCTTCTCCAATATGCAGATCTTCTGTTCGTCCTCGGCCTGTACTCCCTCCACGGCCTGCAGCTCTACCATGGCCTCTCGTCCGTCCACGGGCTTGTTGATATTGACCTACTTCATGATGAACGGAGGGCCGAGGGGCCACAGGTGGTCTACCACGTGAAACTCTTTGCAGAGTCAAATCAACATTTCCCACTGAGCCTAATCCTTCTTGAGAAGGTCTTTGGATGGCATTGGAAATTGTTTCTGAAGATGGATCTAGGGAATGTGGCACTTGTGTACCATGTTCAGAAATAGCAGGATGGCCCGCAACTGGAGCCGGTACAGGGGCAATGTCTTCGGGTGGTTCTACAAAAGCAAAAACATCATCATGGTCCACATGCTCTGGATCAAAAGGCCTTCTCATGTTATCAGCCGGTTGATTTCTTGCAAAAGGGCGTGGCACTCTTGCATTTCTAACGTTTCTATCATGCTGTCTTTCTAGAGCTCTAATGTTACGAGTTGCTGGTTCCACTCCCGTAGGGCGTGTATTGCCATCTCGATTGTGAGAAGATCCTCCATGATTTGGATTCGCATTCCTCCCCCTGTTTCTCTCGCCATTTTCATGTCCACCACCATTTCCATTTCCACCACCATTTCCATTTCCACCACCATTTCCATTTCCACCGCCATTTCCGCCACCATTTCCTGGAGGGAGGTTGTCATCATCGTCGTTGTTGTTGTGGGAAATACCATCATCAACGTTATCGTCATTTGGATTGTCGGTCTCCAAAGAAGACGACAAAGCTGGGACTTCTACAACCCCTTCATTTTGAGGAAGTGGAGGTGAAAGACTACAACGAGGATTTGGTGGTGGTGGTCCCCTACGACCACGAAGGAGTTCCTCCTCTCCATCATCAGCATCTCCATAGTAGTTCCGTGCTTCTTCGAGGTGATCGGCTCCTTGCCTCCAAAGATCTGGGTTTGCCGGATACTCTTGAGCTCCTCGGTTGGCTTCCCCATCAACCTCTTCTTCTTCCTCTGATTGCAGTGCGTCAAATTCGCGATTGCGTTCATTCACCGGGATCGGTCCAAGGGCATCTGGATCAGAATCCTCTGAGTACATATTCGCATCATACCAACAAACTGGATCGGCTCCTGGTCGTTGGCGAAGTACACGGCTATTGGTATAAATATATACAAGGGACTCTGCCTTTTCAGGGGCCAATCGATTTCGGATCTTATTGTGAACAAAGGAATACATACTCCAATTCCTTTCACAGGAGCTGGCGGAACACGTGAGGGATAAAATATGCACGGCAATTTTCGAAAGAGCCCGATCTCCAACCCTGTGCCACCATTGGTGGGGAAGCATTTGTGTCGCACGGATGTTGGGTGTCTCAGCTGGACTGTAGGGTCCAATACCCTCCTTGAATTCTGTTAATTCCGCCATCACATCATCAAAATTGACACCCAGGTTCCCCATCATGTTGCGGATGACTCTGTACAATGCACGTAGGGCAGTTCGATCTTCCCTGAGCGCCACGTTATCCAAGAGGTATGGATTCAAAAGGACCGCTGCGTAGTGTGTATCTTCAAAAACCATGTGCCATCTTGCACTGAAAGATTCTTCCAAAATGACTGCTATGTCATCACGTAAGTTGAAAGGTGGTTCTCTTAAAGAAAACACATGCCCTCGCAAATTGTGCATTACGAGCCACGCCCGACCCATGGCTGGTTCTCGTCCATCAAACACACGCAAAGCCTTCAATACGTCTTCAGTCATGTACACGTAATTCACACATTGTTGCCAGAAAGCCACATCTTCAATGGTTCTTTTGACATTACGTGAAGCGGTAGCTGCTTGCGGTCCATTTTGTTCATTCCTTAGGGTATCAAAGAAATTTAGAACACGTGGGTGGTTATTCAACCGCTCCAAGACTCCTCTGAGTTTCACCAATCGCTGCAACATGAGGAAATTACAAGCGAAGCGGGTTTCGCTAGGCACTACGAGTTGCAGATTCGGACTCAACTCGCGGAAAACCAACATGGTCGCATGATGGTTTCGAATGTATTGGCACAATCTTTTTGCCCTGGCAATTAAATCGGAAAATTCTTGGACTTTGGCCCAGTCTTCCAACATGAGATCTAGTGCATGTGCCATGCAGCCTTGCGCAAAAATATGCGGGTATGTGTTAGTGATGTCCTTCAATGCGCCAAGCATGTTTGCTGCATTATCTGTGCACACTTGTGTTACATATTTGGGACCCACCTTCTCAATGTACACGTTCATTTGGTCCGATATGTAGCGCATGGTTTTCTTTTGCGAGGTAGTATCAATTGACCCCAAAAATACATCACCTGTGGGGCATGACATCATCACATTCATGAGGGGTCTCCGATTGACATCATCCCAACCATCGGTGCATATCGACACCCCGTAGTGCTTGACAGCAAATCCAACCTTCTCTTGAATCTGCTTCTTAATTTGCAACCTCCTCGGTTCAATCAAATTAGTCCTAAATTGATGGTAAGAAGGTGGACTGTATTCAAACTTCGCCACTGAGGTTGCCCTCACCGCTTCATTGAAGGCTGGATGCCTTGCCACATTAAATGGCACATTCGCTTCATAGAAAAAACTTGCCCACTTCTCATCCAACTCCTTCCTCTTTGCAATGTTGAATGCGTCCGCCATGCGTTGTTGACGTAATGATCCAGATCTCGTAGAATTGGATCCAGCAAGACTATTTGACGTTTGTAGAATATCAATTCCTTCTGAAACGTTTGCCCCTTCTTCCGCTCTTCCACCATTGATCCCACCTGTCACCTCATTTTCAATGGCTTCACTTGAACTTGCAAGAGGAGTTGCTCTAGATGGCGCACTTTGAATTGGTTCTCCTTCATACATGTCCCCGACATCGATTCGTAGCGGGACAAATCCTGCACAATTGGCAAATCTATGTCGCACTGGACGAGGCATACTTCGACAAATTGACCTCTCCGATTTGGAGCCATATCCAAAGTGTGAAAAAGCACGCTCACGTTTATAACTGAAGGTCCCAGCACAGAAAACACAAGTCACTTTAACCCCATTCTCCGTAAACTGAAGCCACGGCTCCCATTCCTTGGTCTGCTTCCTTTGACTTGCCATTGCGTTCAACGATCCAAGGATATTTTCTTCCGTCTTCCTCCTCCTTTATATTGAAGTTAAAAGGATCCAAGATATACCAAACACAGTATCAGTAACAGCAGTTAGCGCTATTCCACTGCTTGAACTGATTTTGACATCACCTCAGCAGCAAACTAGGGCCATCTGCCACCCAAGTAGACTCACAAGGAGCTCAAAATGAATTGAAGTCCAAGAAATAGAGGCCAGGTGACAAATGTGGGGAATGCTGGGTCTTCCTTTCCTTTATATACTTAGCGGTTTAGGGGGCGCGGACGTCTTCGTCACCAAAGTGTAGGGCGCGGACTTGAAGTCAGGGCGGGGACTCTAAGTCAGGGCGCGGACTCCAGGGCGGGGACTCGAAGGCAGGGCGGGGACTCCAGGCGGGGACTCGAAGACAGGGCGGGGACTCGAAGGCAGGGCGGGGACTCGAAGACAGGGCGGGGACTCAAAGGCAGGGCGGGGACTCCAGGGCGGGGACTCGAACGCGCGGACTCCAAGGCGCGACTCCAGTACAGAAATGCAGGTGTGCTCACGAGGATGCATCAAAAAGTACGTTGACCTTCGCCATCCTTAATGGTCTGGGAAGATTGTGTCCCTCCTTTTCATGGAAAAAGGGGAACATTAAATGTCGTCACGCCCCCAAATTCGTGGGCAAAGAAAATGGCTTTCACTCCCCAATGTTTTTACTGAATGGATTGTGCTAGGGCGCGGACACAGGGCGCGGACTCCGGGATGGACAATTCACACAAATGGAGGAACTTGAGAGAGCGCAGCTCAATCTCAGACTCCATGGAATGGACTCAAAGTCAGGGCGCGAACTCGAAGTCAGGGCGCGGACTTGAAGGCAGGGCGGGGACTCTAGGGCGGGGACTCGAAGGCAGGGCGCGGACTCCAGGGCGGGGACTCGAAGGCAGGGCGGGGACTCCAGGGCGGGGACGTACTCGTCCAGCCCAGGAAGCATGACTTTGAAATGCGCTTGTGCTTGACATCCTTCAACCGCCTTTTCTTTAGAGCGGGGGAAGCATTAATTTTAGCCTCAACAAATTCTGACAAGACAATGAAAGCAAGATGCCGAATAAAGAGCTCCACAGCCTAAGATTTGGAAGAAACTCCATGGAAGAGCATGTCCCCTTCGTTGTGATGAAAGGTATTAGGAAAACTCTCCTATCCCAAGTTTGTGCCATTCATTCGAGGTCGGATCTTTCTCTCTCCTTTTTTTTGGGCTTCATTCCTAGAACTCTCCCATTCCAACTTATTCTAATTTTTTTTCTTTTGGTTGAATCATTCTTTTTTCTATTTTGTTCCTAAAACTCTTCCATCTCAAATCAAAGCCAAATGTTCATTTTTGGTTCCATCATTCCTTTCCCTATTTATTTGGATCATTCCTAAAACTCTCCCATCCCAATTCATATTTTTTGGGTTGTTTTGTTGAATGATCTCCTTTTCTAATTTGTTTTGCTTCAAAACTTAGCAAGTCTCTTTTGTAGTATTCTTCCAACACCATGCCGATCTTTGTTTGTTGAATCATGCCCTTTCCTACTTCATTTTTGCTTATTTCTTGAAGTTCTGCCACCTCAATTCAAAGCCATAATTTATTTGTTCCATCATTCTCTTTTTTTTCGTTTTTTTTTCTGCTTCATTTCTAAAATTCTTCCATTCCACCTCAATGCCCCTTAGTTTTTTTGGCTACATGAACTCCTTAAGCACTTTGTTTTCAACTCAATGCCATTTTATTTTTGTTCCACCATTCCCTTTCCTATTTTGTTTGGCTTCATTAATTCCTAAAACTCTTTAATTCCAATTGCATGCCAATAGTTATATGTAGAATCATTCGATTCTCTATTTTTATATACGTTCCTATTTTTTTCCTTCTTTAATTCCTAAACTCTTTTATTCCAAGTCTATGCCAATCTTTTTTTATTTAGTCATTCCCTTTCCTATATTTGTTCTTTGCTTCGTTCCAAAAACTCTTCCATCCTAAATCATTGCCATTCTTGATTTGTTGAATCATTCCCTTTCTTATCACTTTTGCTTCATCCATAAACAAATTCTTCCATCCGAAGTTCCGAACTCAATGCCATTTGTTTTTTAATCCATTATTCATATTCCTATTGATTTTTTATTTCATTCTTGTCTTAGAACAATGAGAAGTTACAAGTTATAGTTTGTTCTTCATGTAAAGGGATTCATTTTTTGGAATACTTGGCACAAGGGACTCTTTTTTAATTGAATGTACAGTACCCTCCAAGAACTCTTGCAACCCCATGTCTAGTTCTCATCCGAGTAGTTTGATTACAAATCAAACTCATGGTAGGTAAATTTAGATATTTGATTGAGATTTTTTGCCCCAAACTAGGTGAGTCATGCACCTTGTTGTAACTCATTCCACTTCTTAGAAAAATCTTTCTTTGTGAAAGGTGGTTGATTTTGAAAACACTAAGCTAAATTTAAAAGGACAATGCTAATTTGAAAATTTCATTGTAGAAGATCATAGGTAGTGGATTTCAACCGGTTTTGCGGTTGAGAGGATCAACATTAGTGCATGCATGCTTCTAGTGATTGTTGCTTGTAGACATAGCCTAGATGTTTTGTGAGAAAAAATTAATGTTTGTCTAAAATATTGTATATATGATGTTGCTAGAAGTTCTATAAGCAAACTTGTGAAGTTCTAAGCAATGTTGGTCAACTTTGCACCATGACATAATGTAAAATTCATTGAGTGGCCACCAAATTCTTTTGACCTTAATCCTATAGAGAATTTATAGAAGCAAGTCAAAGATCGAGTACAAAAAAGATGTAGATCCTACAACAATGACTAAATGTGGACATTAGTGAATATGGCATGCAAGGATATACCTCAAGAAAGTATTCAAAAGTCAATTTCTACGATGCCAAACCAAATCAAAGCTAAGATAGCAGCTCAAGGTGGTAGTACTTGATGGTAGTAGGTGTAACACTTT
Organism: Antitrichia curtipendula; assembly: GCA_951230915.1. NCBI lineage: Eukaryota > Viridiplantae > Streptophyta > Bryopsida > Hypnales > Leucodontaceae > Antitrichia > Antitrichia curtipendula. The sequence goes on along the minus strand of OX579633.1, from coordinate 48,700,931 downwards.
GTTGCAAAGTCGTTGCTAGTCAGCGAGACATACTGTAAAATTCATGATATAGTAGGCTTCTACAATACCATAGCTTCCTAATGATATCCTATTTGACAATATTTATTCAAATGTTTTTGAATACATGACCTTTGCCTTGAACATGTATGAAAGGAAATTGCAAAATACATTAAAGCCAAATAGACAAAAAATTTACCTACATAGTGTGCATCTTTGTAATATGAAAGATGTGAACAATGATGTTTCCTAAATATATACGCAATCAGATCTTAAAAAATCATCATACACATTTTCTAATTAATTATTATGTAATATCGTGAAAAATAAATAAAATAATTCACCAAAAATGGAGTTTCTATTTTTAGACATTGAAATTTCATATGTTGGTGAAGGTTCCATAAAGCAATAGATTTAATAGGATACTTTTCATAGTATGTTCTTAAAATGGAGTTAAAAAGGAAAATTTGAAGGACCTCATAATGGGGTTGCAAGACTTTTTGGAGGGTACTGTACAATAGGGCGGGGACTCCATGGTGGGGACTTCAAATAAGGGTGGGAACTCGAAGTCAGGGCGGGGACTCCATGGTGGGGACTTCAAATAAGGGTGGGAACTCGAAGGCAGGGCGGGGACTCAAAGGCGGGGACTAACTCGTCCAGCACAGGAAGCAAGACTTTGAAATGCGACATCCTTGAACCGCCCTTTTCCTTGGAGAGTGGGAAGCATTAATTTAGCCTCAACAACTTATTTTGGATTCTGACAAGACAATGAAAGCAAGATGCCGAATAAAGAGGTCCATGGCCTAAGATTTGGAAGAAAATCCATGGAAGAGGATGTCTCCTTTGTTGTGGTGAAAAATGTTTTTCCTTACTTCTTCTAACACTTCAAACTACTTTGAACAAACATATCATTTAGGTTGTAAAAAACAATGTAAATTCTTTGATTTAGGAAATGTTTAGGACACTTTGAGGAAATATTTAGTAAATGTTTAATCAATATTTTTGAAATGTAGTGTACTAGATAAAAGGATAAAACTGCATTGTATTTGAAATGAAAGAAATAGTAGGGGAGTTATTTAAAATTCTAGGCCTTCAATATGCAACTGCAATTTTTAATTCCATCATTTCCTTTCCTAATTTTTCGGGCTTCATTCCTAAAAGTCTTCCATTCTAAGTCACTGTCCTTTTTGGGGGGGCATCATTCCCTTTTCTATTTTTTTCCAGGAATTAGCACAGGTCTCCCATCCCAACTTGTCAATTGTATGGCATTCTTTTTGGGTTGGATCATTTTGTCTTCTTTTTCTGTAGATGCTTCATTCGTAAGACTCTCCCATCCCAAATTATATTTAATTTTTTTGGTTTAGTTGAATCATTCCTTTTTCTATTTTGTTCCTAACAATCTTCCATTCCAATTTTCAATTCATCTTTTTTTGTTGAATCATTTCCATCTCTATTTTGTTTTCGCTTATTTCCTGAAGTTCTCCCACCCCAAGTCCCCAACTCAAAGACACCATTTTTTTCTTCATTAATTCATAGAACTCTTTTATGTGAACTCCATGCCAATATTTATTCATCCAACTCACTTCCTTTCCTATTTCTTTTCTTCATTAATTCCTAAAATTGTTTAATCCAACGGTAAGCATTTTTTTTTTGCTTATTTCCTTTCCTATTTGTTTTATTTATTAGCACAATTATTCCATCCTAAGGGATTCCCTAAATTTTTTTCTTTATGGTACGAAATTGAAGTCTATCCATTCACTTCCCATTTTTCATATGACATAAGAGGTAATGTGAAACAATATTTGTTTCATATTTCTTTCACATTTGTTTGTTTTTATTAGCAACATTTAAAATGCACTTACATTTCTTTCCCTTCCTAATCTTTGTAAAATTCATTAGCAAAATGCCAAAATGGCTCCATTCCATCATGAGCCCGAAGGCCATTTAAATAATTTAATTTTTGTATTACCTAAGCCCTTCTTATTTTTTGTTAGTGATTTGCAAGATTATTGTATCCCAAATAGATGCCTTTTTTTTGGGTATATCATTTACTTCCTAATTTTATTTGAACTTCATTTGCAACATTATCCCATGCCATCCCAATAGCCAATGCCCTTTATTTTTTGTATATCATTCCCTTTCCTATTTCTTTGGGATTCATTCCCTTATCAAATGTTTCTTGGGATTCATTCCCTTTCCTTTTTGGGGGGGATTCTTTCCCTTTCCTAATTTTTTGGATTCATTTCTTTTCCAATTTTTTTTAGATTGATTAGCAAAATTGTTACATCCCAAGTTATATAAAAACTAAATGGCATTATTATTCTCTTCCTAATTTTTCTCCAACTCAATGCCAATTTTTGGCATTCAGTTTACCTTCCTACTTTTTTTGTGCTTCATTAGCAAAATTGCTCCATCTAAAATTCTCAATCAAAGGCCATTTAAATTTTGTATTCTCTAAACCCATTCTAATTTTTTTGGGCTTCATTTGTCACGTTATTCTATCCCAACTAAATGCCATTCATTTTTAAGTAGGTAATTACTTCCCTATTTTTTGCTTTTCTCTATCATTCCTTTGCCTATTTTGCAAGTGAATTTTTACCTATTTCAATACCTTTTGGGGGGGAGTTCCATCATTCCTTTGCATATATATATTTCCATCAAGGCATTAATGACATTTGAAAAGCGTTTTTTCCCCTAATTTCAAGTTCGGGCCCATTCGTGCCTTCGTGGTCCGTCCAACCTTCCCTACTTCTATTCATTGAGTGGAAATTGGGAATGAATTGTACTCCAATTCAATGACATTTCATTTCATGGTATAAATAATTTTAATATGTATGAAGTCCACAAGTCCATTCAAATTTCAAATGAGTACGTGCAAAAAATAAATGAAGTCACTTTGGGCAAAATCATTCAAAACAAAATCAAATATATTTCATATGCATAGTGTAATACAAAGTAGGAAAGTGTATAAGCCTATATAATATTATAGTGCTAGGAAAATAAGTCTTCTAAGAAAACCTAAGCTCACTAGCTAAAACACTCAAAACTATACTCAAAACTATACTTAGTCCATGTTCATTGGACTACTTGCACTGCCACTTGGTCCAGCCTCATTGTCATGTGTCCCGGCGCGAATTGGAAGGTCTTCATCTGTTCCCAAACGAAGTCTACGAACTGCGGATCGAGTTCTCCTCGCTGGTCCGTCTTCCTCTAAAAGAGCCTTCAATATTTGTGATTGCTTGAGGCTTTGAAGACATTGGAGAGTTTCCGGGCTATGTTGTTCCAACAAGAAGTCCATCCCATCATTTCGAAAGGTTTCTCGCCACTCTGACTCCGATAGTTGTGCAAGTTCAGTAGGGTCTGGCATGTCAATGTCTTCCCCCCTCCGCATCCTCTGGTCGTCAGTAATGCGAACTCCATCAACGCCCCACAACCATCCAAGAGGATGAGGTCCAAATTGGAAGTATTCTTGTGCCTCATTCCAATGCCCATTGAAACATTGGAAGAAGAAATTCCGTCGTCCTTGGCTAAAGTTGTCCTTCAATGGAACCAAGTGGTGACACACCTCCACAATTTGAGCCGGATCTTTTTCCCAACCCCATTCGGTACAAAGTTGTTGTTTGCCCAACGAATGGATGTTCAATTTCCAACTCCACACCAAGTCTGTTCCCCACTTCTGAGAATGATCAGGGGCATTTTCAGCATTGAATTCCCAATGCGGTGGCATGTAGGGAACTAATCCAAACAACTCATACAAGCGCTTATGGAAAGGAGCCTTGCATAGTGAACAATGTTGGCGGACAATCATCAAGCTAATTAGGCAGAATGGGTGGTACAAATGTTCACACGTGCCTAAGTGCATTCCACCTTCCGGGCCAAATGGATTAAGGCAAATGAGACATGTAGTTCCATCGTGTACGAAGGTTGAAGGGTTTGGCCACAGTAGTAATGGATTGCCTTCATGGTCCACGGCAGAGCCAACTTCATTCTTGAAATCCCAATCATGTTTGGACCAGTCGATGGTTGTTTGTCCACCAGCAATGTCAATGGTTGCCATTTCATCCATGTTGAAATGATCATCCACCAGGGCCCACGATGTCAAACCAAAAACCCTCTCTTGATTGTGTGCGCCGTAATTGTGGTCAATTTTTTTGAATTCCTCCACCATTTGCCTAGTCCTGTCAACACTGAAGACACATGCCAGCTTCCATTGGTAATACTGCTCCATCAATGCATGCAATTGATTTTTCAATGTCAAATTCATTGCAAGCGCGTCCGTCAATTGGATGCTTTGGTCCACTGGCCCTGCTGCACCTACATTTGCGGGTAATTCTCCAAAGGACAAAGAATCATCCTGAGTATCCATTGTTGCACCAACTTCTGTAGGTTCCAATGGAATTTGAGAATTATTTGAAGGCCCTTGCGCTTCCCCTCGTGGATCTTGACCACGATTGGCCAATGTTACTACCTCAAGAGCGTGCCGAAGTACCTCCATCTCACGTTGTTGTTGATTGATAATGTTGTCCTTCTCTTGCATGTCTTCTCTCATTTTGTTAACATCATTATACAAAGAATGCAATTCCTCATTCTTCTCATTCACTTCAATCAACAAACCCTGGATTCGGTTTGTAGCAGCTGTAACATCCACAATTCCTACCACTGGTTCATCAATAGGTGGCACCTGTTTCTCCACAACATTTTCGTGTAAAACCTCAGCAGTTTGACGCGAAGCCCTCCTCTTTTTAGCTCGTAGTAGTTGAGTTCTATGGCTGACTACAACTGGTACACGAGATCCATCTGAGTCGTCGTCCGTAGATGAGTCTTCAGTGTCATATCTTCGTGGTGCTTGAACCTGCGTATTTGTTTTCCCTAGACCACCTTCCGGGTATCTTTTTACCCCCCTTGGAATGAATCCATTTGCTGGAGTAGGAATATTGACATTTTCTCCCATTTGCTTCAAAGTTGACCAATCCACTCTCTTGTTCAACTTCAGCTCCGCATAGACCCCTCGTGCAAGGAAAAGTTGCACTTCATTGCGTATGACGTTTGAGAGAGCATACAACACTTGGTACACCTCAATGCATCGGTTTGTAAACTCTTCGTCCAGGCAGTATTTTAAATTTGCCTTGTGGAAGCGTCTCTGACAGTTGTGTCGCTCTTCCGAGAACAACTTGTCTATGTGGCACCACTCAATGTAATTGGCGCAGTCATCATATGTCCATGGTTCAAGCACGCCCTCCCACCCCCTGAATGCAAGCTTGTCAAGGTTTCGTAGAACATGTAGTCGCTTACGATGTTTGTTTCCGGCTCGTGGTCGGGTCCTATCTCGTTCTTCCTTGGTCATTCTTGGTGGTGTATCCATTTTTGTAGAAAAAAGCGAAATCCTCCACGTGGCAATCAAGTAGACCCCGCACAACGCTCACAACCAGCTCAATGAAGAGATGGAAGGCTGAGAGTATGCAGGGCGGGGACAAATGAGGCGGGGACGGCCTTATATAGTTGCAGCTGGGGGACGCCAGGGTGGGGACTCCATCGAGTTGGGGCGGGGACTCCTCCGAGTGGGGGCGGGGACTCCTCCGAGTGGGGGCGGGAACTCCACCGAGAGGGGGCGGGGACTCTAGACAGTGGGGCGGGGACTCTAGACAGTGGGGCGGGGACTCCAGACAGTAGGGCGGGGACTCCAGACAGTGGGGCGGGGACTCCAGACAGTGGGGGCGGGGACTCCAGAGAGTGGGACTGGGACTCCAGAGAGTGGGGCGGGGACTCCAGAGAGTGGGGCGGGGACTCCAGAGAGTGGGGCGGGGACTCCAGAGAGTGGGGCGGGGACTCCAGAGAGTGGGGCGGGGACTCCAGAGAGTGGGGCGCGGACATGATTTAAATATACGAAGTTAATGTGCTTAGACATATTTCCATTTCCTAAAGTAGAAGGCTCGAAAAGAGTTTTGGCATTAAGAACTGCCTCTATAAGTGGTTGTAGAATGGACATGATGCAGTTTTCAAATTGACCTCAAAAGACAAAAAGGAAGGAAGGAAAAAAACATTCTTTATCACAAGAGCCAATCATTGTCTTTGCTATCCCCATTTTTCTTTAGAATTGCAATATGAAGGACGTAAGAATATAAATAGGGACCTAGGACACATCTCCTTTGAAAATTTATAATTAATTCAATAATGTTTAAAAAAATATGAAACCGATTGGGCTACATTCCTCATCAATTTTTCTTGGTTTCAAGGATGAGCTTAAAAATATTCCCATGTAAAGAAATACTGTAGAAATGCGAACCAGCCCTTAGATGAGTGATTTCTGAGCCTTCTACATTACTCCATGTTCTAAGTGACTCTAGCAGTCCATATTGAAATTTAATGTTAGATCATATCACTCTAACACCCCAATAATTTCCATATCCTAATCAATCCACCATTCCATATTTTTTTTGGGTGTTAAATTGCTGCATTATAAGTTTGTAACCCCCAAACCACTTCCATGTCCAAATCACTCCACTATTCCATAGATTTTTTGGATGTTACATTATTTTATAGTGACACCCAAATCATTTTCATATAAGAAAGCACTCCACCATTCATATTTCTTTTAATGTTAGATTATTTAAGTCCGTAAAAATAATTCCCCCCGCTAAAAATCCTAAAATAAATTGGTATGCTTTTCTAAAGCTTTGGTCACTCCATCTCCCCTTTTAGACATTGATTTTTAAAGCACACTTCCATTTCAAGTGATTGCCATAATTTTTTTGGTGTTTTCATTCTCTTCCCTATTTTGTGGGCATCATTACCAAAAAAAATTATTTGAATTCAATGCCACTTGTGTAAGGTGGAATGATTTTTTTTTCCCGCTATTAGCAAAATTGTTCCATCCCAACTCGAGGCCATTTATTTTTGAATGATCATTCCTATTAATTTCATTTTTTGCTTTTATTAGCCAAGCTCTTTCATCTAAAGGAAATTCCATTTACTTTTTGTGGTAACGCAAATCTATCCGAACTAAATGGTAAATTTTTTGGGGTGTTAGTTGAAATCACTTTGACACACTATTTTTTGTGGGTCTATGTCTCTCACAAAATTATTCCATACCAACCCCAAGCCATTTCGGATTTGTTCCATGATTTCCTTTCCTATTTTTTTTTTCATTAATGAACAAAGGAGTTCCCATGCCAACTCTATGCCATTCCTTTTGGCTTGGATGATTATCTTTTTTTGTTCGCTTCATTCCTAAAACTCTCCCATCCCAACTCATAGTTTTTTTTTTTTTTTTTGTTCAAACATTCCATTTTCTATTTTGTTTTTGTTCATTAAGTGAGAAGACTATTTTATTCGAATTCATAGTTTAGCTTTATTCGTTCAATCTTTCCTTTCCCTACTTTATTTTTTTCTAATTTACTAAAGTTCTTCCACCTCAACTCAAAGCCATTAATCTTATTTTTGGGTTCCATCATTCCCTTTCCTTTTCTTTTTTTCGTTTTATAATTTTTAATTTTTTTGAACCTTTTTTTGTGTTCATGATTAAAATTATCCCAATGTACTTCAATGTTATTCTTTTTTTTGTTGGATCATTTATTTTATTTTGAGGGGGCTTCATTAACTTCTAAAACTGTAAAACATAGACATAGTGAAAAGATAAAGTGTATGTATTTTTATACCAAACTATTGCATTCACTATTTTTATAAAAGTTTTATCATCAATTCATAGAACTCATAAACATGCAATGAGAAAGAACAATGACATAGCAGGTTTATATTCACATGAGATTTTGAATGTACAATGCATCCGACTTCATATATATTTGAGGTGTTCGGCAATTGCGAAGTACATACACATGGTCCTCTATGAGGATGATTTACCTTCTATGCCTGAACTATATGCTAAGCTACAAAAAGTAAAAAAACTAAATACTATATACGATAACAACATTCTGGCATAGTCCAACAGTGGGGGGCCTTCTTCAATGCGTCGAGAACATCTGGCACTGACGTCTTTTCACTCACATCCTCTTTTACGAGGCTTTCCAATTTGATCCTGAGGTTCTGATACTGCTCTGGATTCTTCGTTGTAAAGTATTTGGAGTCCCACTCTTCCTTCCAAATTTGTGCTACTATCCATCCGGCCGCATATGCATCAGCTGCCATGGAATACAAATGCATTTTTTGCATGGTCTCAATTGAATTTGCCGAACCTTGCTCTCCGTATATATAAAACAATTCAGGGGCTGCAAACCTTCGCATTCTCTTCTCCTTCATTAGGATGTCCTTGTTGGGAAAGCCATACCTTGACGGCTCCTTTTCTACAGCTCGGCTAGAAAGTCCCCAATCACATATCCCTATATACACCGTGTGCTCTTTATAATCATCAAAATGGAGCAAAATATTGGATGGAGTGATGTCGTTGTGCATGTACTGCGCATCGTGGCATTTCCCCACAATGACAAGCAAAGAGAGTGCCAAATTCACTCGGTTCCGTCGGTAAGTTGCAACCCATGTAAGCTCCTCTTTTGTCAACCCTGTACCTTGTTCATGCTTAATCTCATCGACATCCAATGTTTCGCTTACTTTCGAATTGTATTTGGATAAGAAAGAAATTAGAGAGCCTCCATTCCACCATAACGTGTAGCCTTCCATCGTTTTAGGGTGGAGGTACGCAATTCGAATGATGCCAGGATGTCTCACTGGACACCCGCCCGCCTCATTGATGATTCCTTGGCGCTTCTCCTTTTCATTCGTGGTTTTCAAGCTCTTCCCAGCAAAAAATATCCAACTAGGAATGCTCTGAAGTTTTGTAAGCATCACCTTCCTCACGGTCCCATATGAACCAACGGCACTCTGTTCCGGCATGGGGATGACTTTTACTGAACTTTCAAGCCACTTGAATGTTCTACTAACACAATGAGCTGTTATGGTGTCTTCAATTGTCGCTTTCCAAGGTGCTTGCTTTTTCTTACGTGATGAAGAAAATTGTTGAGCAAAGTTTTGAATGATTTTCAACTTTGCAACCACCTCTTTATTTTGTGTGTCCCAATCGCTACCATCTTCTTTCTTCCCCATGTGGTAACACCAATTTGACACTATATTGGTTGTGAAGGCAACCACCTGTTTATCCAGCCAGTCTTGGTGCAACCAATAATCGGAGAAATTGTTGAATTTCTCAGATGCTTCAAACTTTGACTCCAGCTCTGTTCGTAGGTCCCTCGTGAGTTTGTGGTACCCTTCTTTGTTGAGCGCCACATACTCCCTGGTCAACATAGTCGTACTGCGACGAGTGTAGAACACCACAACTATTGCTCTCCCTTCAACTATGAATTCATGTGGAGGCATATGGGGATTGAGTGCTTTCTTGCGTTTCTTTTGGCTTGATGAAGAAGGGTTCGATGAACATGAGGCCATCAAGTTGTCCGTGGATGGAATTACCATCTCACCGACATCATCTAAATCTACAAACATAGGACGTTTCTCCGCCGATGCACTCCCTTCCCCCGCCATAACGAAAAGAAATTGTTCAATGGACCTCTGCAAGCACAAAAGCCCCGAAAATTTGAAAAAAACCGGGTCACATATGAGGGCCAAGCCCACCACCCACCAAACTCACTCACATAGGCCGTGGGGACGAACTAGCGTGTGAGGCGTAGGGCGCGGACTTGGCAAAGAAATGAGGGCGGGGACTCGCTTTATATAGTTCCCCCGCTCCTCAAGTACCCGCCCCGACACGTGCTGTCCACGCCCCGTCCTCCTCACGTTTCCGCCCCAATCGCTGGAGTTCCCGCCCCAGTTGCTGGAGTCCCCGCCCCCACGCAGGAGTCCCCGCCCCACTCTTTGGAGTCCCCGCCCACTCTCTGGAGTCCCCGCCCCCCACTCAATGGAGTCCCCGCCCCCACTGTCTGGAGTCCCCGCCCCCACTGGATGGAGTCCCTGCCCCTACTGGATGGAGTCCCCGCCCTGACTCTGGAGTCCCCGCCCTGCATGTTCCTAAATCCACGTGGCGTCCCCGTGGCGTCCACGTGGCCTACTTTTTTGGTTTCATAAAGTCAACTTTGTGTTGACTGTATCGGGCGGGTGAGACCTCTAACAGACATCCCGAACGGACGGACGGGCGAAGCGGACGTCCATATAGTATGACAACCATGGAACCACCCAAAAACACTTAAACATTTCCATATATTTTTTTAATTCACCAAATGTGGTTTAGGGTCCTTTCTTTCCTACTATAACCTAAACACTAATTTCTTGGGGTCACTTTTGTAAACCTCTCCCTTGTTTGCACTCAAACATTCACAATATGTGAGTGGTTGATCTCTTCATTCTTATCTAACTAAGTCTACTGAGAATCTTTTGAGCTTGATGTCATTACTATTCTCATTAAAAGCAGATTTGCATAAATCTTTCAAAAATCTACTACACATTGCAAGTTGTTTAAGCAAAATCTGCCAATGTTTGAACACCCTGGATGATGCAGTGGTTCCATAAACTCTTTTGTGACATCTTCTTGGCCAAACTTTGGAAATTAATTTCTTACAGCCACATGCTGGCATGAATCCCGAAATTGATCAAACATGAGTTTCATTTCCATTACTACACCGTGGAATTTCAAAGTCTTCTGGTCCAAGATTATTAACTAAACAAAACTTTGAATCGAGCCAAGATGTGGTAATGACTGCAGCTCAAGAAGCACAACCTTCAATTATGTGACTAGTATGATGCCAAGTTTCGCAAAGATGTCTGAAGTCTTCCATTTTGAACTTCAGAAATGATTTTTAAAAAATCACACGGTGGCCTGAATCACTTAACCACATAACAACATGACAAGTTTCAGAGGCCTAAACTTCACCGGACTACTGCAAGCCAATATGGATCCACATATGAACTCATTGCTGAAGCAAAACAAAAGTAATCTTTGCATTAAATTTCATAATTTCAATCACGGAGGAATTGAACCTCTTAAACTGCCCCTTGCAGCATGACTGTCCTACTCTACTACTCTAGCCTACACTAAATAATATACAAACAATACTAACTAAAGCAAAACTTACTAACTAAAACAATACTGACTTCAAAGAATTCCTCCTAAAAAAAGCTTGAAAATTCAGAAGTTGCTTGAACTACACAATTAGGACTCCAGTGCTGCAATAGCACTCCGAATTCCAGCAGCAGCATGAGAGCCTAGTCTATACACCATATCATTGCCCGACACTCGGTAATCTTGAGGCTCCATAGGGAATTTCACAGCCCTCACTTGGCAAGCATGTAGATGAGCAACTTTGGACTTCCGAAGAAGCACATAATTTCGCATGTCTCGACTATATCTTTGGTAGTATAGTCCACCTACACATAGATCTCCCACCAAGAATTCTTGACCCTAAGGGCAAGTGAAAGATTTCTGGACTGTGAACGTTGGCTTGGTGCACATCAGAACTTCAAAATCAACATTTCCATCGTTATTTTCTTCTGCATCCGTTGCAAAGTTTTCACCCAATTCAATGCAACCAGCTAGGTCTTCTCCATCTCCACCATAATCTGCCATCAAAATTTTCTGTAATAGCTGATTGGACATACAGTACATTGTCTGGAATTAGAACCTCTACATTCCACCCTAGCATCCAAGCCAAATTTTCACAATTGTCCCACTTATAAATTATAATCCAAGCAAAAGCAACAAAAGCAAGCCAAACTCTTTGTCAACAACCTATTAGTGGAAATAGCATTTACAGATCGGATGGAATGCAAATCTCGGGTTCCAGCAATGGGCATGGTAGTGAAGGGAGTCTCGCGTTCTGTAGCCAATGTCACTTTGGAGATGTGCCAAAACATGCGGGTCACATCTCTTTTGTTTGTCCCAGTGTAACATGTTTCCGGTCTTGAGGACAATTTTTCACGTAACATCTCAACAACTTGGGCAGCATTTGCAAGTTCAGGGCCTTCACAATCTAGCTAAGCTTGACGAATGAATTGTTTCACAACGGCTCCAGCTCCATCATGTGGGCCCTTGCCATGCCCTGAGCCAAAAAAGTTCCACCAACATATGCAACCGCCAGTTAAATGAGGGTAGCAACTCACATAGTACCATGGTACCTTGCTTTTGAATTGAGAAGAACAACCATCTGACCAGATCCAATGCTACTTTGGATGAAAGCCTGATTGATGCAAATCTTTCCAATGTAAGTTCAAACAATGCTGCACAAAATAAGAGTCATGTTTTTTGTCATCAGAAATATAGAAGTGATACTTCATCAACGCATTAGTATTGGGATCACTAGGGTCGGGATTAGGGTTTCTAGTCCAATAGATCTGGACAAGAATGGAGACCTGATAGTTCTGCCAATGCATTGATTGCACCTCATTTTGTATCTCAAAGCTGTAGTTCTCAGCAAAATCAATTACATAGACAATTCCATCAATAGGAATATTCTCCAAACTCTTCTTGAATTGTTGATCTTGCCATCTAGCAAACAAAATTGTGTTGAACAAAGAATTGCAATTTGGGCTCAAAATAGCCTATGAATTCATCAGATGTAGTGCACTTGTAAGCAAGATGCAATTTCTGCTTTTCTTCCCCTCTGCTAGTGACAATGGTTTTCATTTCAAATCTCTTCCAAGAAACTTTAATGGAAGAGGTTCCTTCTTCTTCAACAGGGCATATCGGCAAGTAATCAACACCACAATTGTCGCACAAACCAAACAAACAATCCTGTACATGCCACTTAGCAAACTCGTCTTTTGGACATACTATTGATTCCCAAAGCTCAGTGGTCCGACTGTATCTCACTTCCTTACCTTGACAGCCGGTGCCACTTACCTTAAGTGAGGAACAAATCTCCTCATAGTCACACGTATAGGTGCAAGGAGCGTGCAGCCTTGACTTCAGCCTCATATTGTTCAGCGCTTCAAGTAATTCCACGATTTCAACATGGTAAATGCAACAACAAGTGTTCCGCTCATTTAGCCTTTTAATCCAAAAAGGGCGCAGCAAGTCGAAGGACCTCTTGCCAATAATGATTTCTGGATAGGCTTCCTAAAACCTAAGGTAGAACTCCATCTGCACAAAGTGCCACAACTTCGGAATTATAATGATGAACACAATGCAAGTAGCTATATAGGCTCTGGAACACCCTGGATACCTTGATGAATCTCCACAATCACGAATGTCCACCTGTATAGTACATGAACATCCTAAAGTGCCTCAATGAACACCCACTAAAACATTTGTCCAATACTCTAATCCTACTGTATAAGAACATCCTCAAGGAACACCAAGACCTAATGAACACCCAACAAGCAACCCTCAATGAACTCTTAGTGTGACCACTTTCCACCCTAATGTCCATGAATACCCTAAATTGCCTCCGTGAACACCCGCAGTGACAAATGTCCAATCCTAATCTGCACAAACACCCTGAACACCTTCAGTGAATATCCACAGTGAAAAATGTCCAAACCTAATGTGGTCGGACACCCTTAACTACCTCACTAAGTACCCGCAGAGACAAATGTCCAACCCTACTATGCACAAACACCCCAAACGCCCTCAATGAACACAAACAGTTACAAATGTCCAACCCTAATGTAATCAAACACCCTAAACTACCTCAATGAACACTCATAGTGACAAATGTCCAAGCCTAATGTACCTAAACACCGTGAACACCTTCAGTGACAAATCACCAATCCTAATGTACACAAACACCTTCAACTGAGTGTCTTAGTGAACACCCAGAGTGACCAATGCCGAACCTTAAATCTACACTAATACTCCCCACTAGGTCATCCTAACCCGAAGCTGCCAAAGTCCAATTCTAGTTCTACCAAAACACCTTGAATACTTCAAGAATAAATCAGAGTTTCCAGTTTCCAGCCCAGAACCCACATCTCAATGTCAAAATGGACAAAATGCTTCCTAGCTCTAGATTTAATCCGTCTTACATTCTTTAGTGTAGCACTGAAGGCCCAAAGTTCCCTCAATGACCATACTATACCAATAAGCAAAACATACATCGCACTGAAATACCACAAAACATCTACGTGTTATGGCTGAAATGGTTAAGAAGCTTACCTAAGTTTTTGGTACCGTTCCAATAATCAAAGAAGATCAACTGGTGTAGTTCCCAACCCAAACAATGCACAGGAGAAGTTCAACATCCGAGAAGTGAGTTCCACAATGTTCAGAATGCAATTGGCAACTTTCAAAGACAAAGCTCTATCTAGAAATGAAGATGCTAAATTTGAATAGCAACAAGGAAACAATAAACAAGACAAAATTAGAACCACGAGAAGGTTGTTGTTCCATACCTGAGTTTCCATTAAATATTGTGTCGGCTTCACATTGTACAAGGAGGCATCAATTCTCAAGCGAACCACTTCTTTAGCAATAGGACTATTTCGAGTTTCCCCTGCCCACCACAGTGCGACTGTTGTTTTAGTTCATTCAGACAAGACATCACGTCTTTGTTTTTGGACTGAAAGCGTCCATTTGAAAACAGAAGTGGATTCCATGGCAATCCTGCAAGCTTTTGCTTGGGCAATATTCCGAGGATGTATTTGCAGAGCTCGGGCCTGGCCTCGTACAGACGTGCTACAGCTTGAGCTAACGACTGCAGTTAGAAGGGCATGCTTGGTAGCCAACTGCGCGGAAGTTTTTGCGCACTTAACCTCCACAAGAGATTGCTGAAGCCCACTCACAATATCTCTCTCAACCCTACCTTCACTGCTAAAAGGAAGTGATGAAGACAACAAATTACCCGAAGAAACACTATAAGCTAGAACTCTCTGCAAAACACAACCTCGAGCCTCTAGAGTGGGGAATTCTTGTAAAGTTTCATCAATCGATTGTAAAATACATTGAGCACCCCTTCTAATCTCCCGTGAAGGCACATCATCAAGAACCCTATCATTTCCTAACACACTTGCAAGCATAGTCCCATCTTTTGGGGCATGATGTTGTTGTTGTCGTTCTCTGTTTCTACGGTGCTGCTTCTCTATCACTCTCTCAGGTCTATTCATCTTCTGTAGGCCTGAACGCTTGTCTTCACTCTCCTGGCTCCCCATTGCCAGAGGACTGGAAATTGATCTGGAAATTGATTGGAAATTGAGCATGTCATTCAAAGACTCAATGCAACAAAAATGGGCGTAACCACCACACAAATAGCGCCACTCAGAGATCACCACAGAAGGCGAAGGTTCAAAACTCCGAGAACACATATTGACCTTGCACAGCAAACCCTAAATACTCACTCACCAGCAAAGCTCGCGCAGCAACGGGCTAAATCCTGAACTTGCCACACACCTTGTGCAACAACAACGCAACCTCTGAACCCTGAACTTGCCACACCTCGTGCAACCAAATCACCCACCTCGTGCAATAGCAATGCAACTGTAAAACCTTGAACCCTTGTCACAGCTCGTGCAACCAGAATTACCCATCGTGTGTCTGCAAAATCACCAACTTTGTGCAAGAATCCCGAACTGCAACGATCACCCAGCCAAACAGCTCGCGCATCAAAAATCGCAATGGCAGTAATCAACACCAGCTGCGCCATGAACACCTTGATTTCTATGCAAATACGATGTCAGGCTTCCCAATTTGGTGTCACGGATCCTTAACCCCTGGACCGTTGTGAGCTCCCAATTTGTCACTTGGGACTCGTAGAATTATTTTTTTGGAAATTTGCAATTTAAAGTTAAGAAAAATATACAAAAAGCCATAAAAAGAGTGTAGAACCAAAATAGGGTTGTAACATACCCATTATAGTATTTGGTCTAGATTTGTGTTTAGACTTACAATCCTATCAAACCGGGCCCAAAAGTAGGTAGAAAGAACGAAACGGGTGGATTTGTAGGATTCAAGTCACATAGGCCCAAAAGGGCTAAACCCCACCATGAATGTGACAATTCATGGCTGAGTCGGTCCGAGGGATCCACAACGAGGCCACTAGGTCGGGTCCTAGAGTTAGGTTTAGAAATACACCAAAAACCCGATTGTTAGCATGCAGGAGCCACTAACGCAAGACCGGGCCCGTGGAGGAATCCACAGCCCAAGGATGGTGTCCTAGGATAAATCCCATGCCAGGAATCCAACGACAAAATCGATTCGCCAAGATTCCCCTATCTGCAAAAGATTCCCGCATCATCGATAAACTCAAGGAGATGACCAATTCATCTCCACTGACCAATTGTGCCAAGTACGGAAACGCACCTGCACATCTTTCATGTGACCCCATGAGAGGTCCTGTGAAAAAACCCGTCATCTTCCGACTTGCAAAAGAACCTTTTGCGGGTGGTCAACCCTGGTAACCTCCAACGGGAATTTCATGGAAATTACCCAGGTTGCCAGAAAATCTCACTAAAAATTAGACTAGCTTGTTTTATGTTAATAATGCGCTCCGTGAATTTTCGCGGCATTCCGATAGCGGCAAGTACCCGAACCAGCGAGATTCCTCGAGAATTAATCACATGGCGGGGTCCCCGCCACGTTGACCGGCATTCCGGGACCATACGACGGTGGAACGAAGTCAACCAAGAGTCTTTTCCAACTCCCTCACACCTACCGGAGACCCTAAGCTATTTACATTTCTCAAAATAGGAGACCCCCAATATCTAGGATTTTACCACGGTTTAATTTTTTAAACTAAATTAGCCTACGATGGTTTTTTGTCCTCGGTACGGGGGGTTGAGGGGGGTCTAGGACTAAACACGGCAATCTGGAGCCAATGGCGCAATCCGTTTGACGATTGGAGTAATTCTCCAAAAGTTAGGAGGTTGGTTTAGCATAGATAGGTAAAAGTAGTTTTTTAGGGATTAGGATGAAAATCTTTGAAGATGAAGATGAAAATCCAAGTTGATAAGGTTACTTTAGAACTCTTGAGGGGAAGGTGGGGCCTTGGAAACCTATTTAAGGTCCCCATTTTTCTCTCAAGAACACCCCCAAATCTTGTTTTGGGTCCGTGGGTCCAACTTATGTTGGGATTTTTGGCATTTTAGCCAAGAAACCTCTACGGTGTTTTTGGAGCACTTTTGGCTCCCCGTGTTGCTCTATTTCAAGCTTCCTTTGGAGGTCCTTTTGGGTCCTTCTACCTTACCTTGCCTTGCATCCTTGTTGTGAGTGAATGGGTCTCTCCTATACTTGTGTGACTTCTTATGCCTTGTACTAATCCTAAAGTCACCCCCCCCCCGTACCTTGGCGATGCCGCTTTGGGGGGCCTTTAGTGTATGAGAGTTTTCCTGTTATCATTGACCTTGTGTGCATGTGTGCCCTCGTATTGAGTCCTAACCAAAGTTGTCCTTTTCATTGTTGGTTGTAAAGTGGGCCCACCCTCCGAGGAACGGCAAAGCTTTGAACCTGTGACCAGTCCCAGTCCTAAAGTATGTGTTAAACACGTGCATGTGTGCCCCGTATCGAGTCCTAACCGGAGTTGTCCTTTTTTGTTGTTGGTTATAAGTGGGCCCACCCCCCGGGGAACGGCGAAGCTTTGAACCTGTAACCAGCCTTAGTCCTAAAGTGCATGTTAAAAACAAGCCTTAGACGGCGGAGCTTTGAACACAAGGGTATCATAAGTCCTAAAGTTGGTGTTCATTAGAGGAGTTTTGGGGAGGCTGGAGGGCCGTTTTGGGGCTGTTCCCGGCCCCGTTCCCCCAACCCCCGATGTCAGATTTTTTTTTTTTTGAAAAAAAAAAAAAAAAAAAAAAAAAATTTAAATTCTTAAAATGATAAACCAAGTAAATTTTTTTTTATTTTTTTATTTTTTCGAAAGTCGACGTGGCAGTCGCTCGGCCACGTCGACGCAGGTACAGCGGTACAGTTTCGGACAGTTTCGGTGAGTTCCCAGCCCGGGGAACTCACAGCCCTCCAACAGGCCGAAAACTCCTCTAATGAAAACCAATTCTACGGCGAAGCTTTGAACCCTTATGTACTCTCGTTCCAAAGTCTAGAGTCCGAGACATTCTCGGAAAAGTCCAAGGTTTAGCGTCCGAGATTAAGTCTAAGTTAAAAGTCCCCCCACCCCTTGTGAGTCGGCGTCCGTAAAACAGGAAACCACACCAAAAATCGGGGAAAATTTAGCAAAAATCCGATTTAGATTTGCTTAGGTGGGTTCCCTTAAGGAACCCAAAAAAGTCGGGTTGAGTCCCTGGGGGATCTGGTCCAGTTGCAAGGAAGTCGGCGTGAGTCCTTGGGGAGTCGGGGTGAGTCAAGGGATCTGGTCCAGTGCAAAGAAGTTGAGGTGAGTCCTGGGGAGTCGGGGTGAGTCCCTGGGGAGTCGGGAAGGTCGCTGGGGTGGTCTGGCAGGTCGCTGGGGTGGTCTAGCAGGTCGCTGGGTGGTCTGGGCAGGTCGCTGGGGTGGTCCGGGCAGGTCGCTGGGGGTCTGAGCAGGTCGCTGGGGTGGTCCAGGGAGTCCAGGGCTGGGGAGAGAGAGAGGAAAAAGAAAACAAAGAGAAAGGTTGGGATCAGTAGGAGAAAGGTTGGGATTAGTGGGGCTTAGGAGAAGGCTAACGGGGTTGAAATCAAGGGAAAGAAAACAACTACAAAAGGGAGGAGAATAGAGGGAAGTAGAAAGAAGGAATAAGTCGCACCTCCATACCTGCATCAAACAACTCTCAACTCTCACCAAAATCACAACTATACGCAATGGAGGGAGGTTAGTGAGTCTTTGAATTAAATAGGAGAAGGGGGAGAGAGACGATAAATAGTGCCCTAGGCTTAGCTAAATAGGTGTTAGAAAGGAAATCTTGAGGATTCATAGTGACCATTAGGAAGTAGGATTAGGATGACATGAAGACAAGGTTGTGTAAGAAGTTAGGAGGGACATTAAAACTTCTTGGGGTTTGAATCTATAGTTGTAAGACACCCCATTAAAGCTTAGGTAGAATAGTGTTAGTGTAGAAAGAGAAGAAGGGAAAGAAAAGGAGAGAGAAGAAAGGAGGAGGGAAAGAAAGAGGTTAGATTGCACGGGTCCTAATTTTTGCAACATAAGTGGTGAAATTGGGAAAAGGTCCCACCACCCAAGGGCCACCATGGAGTATGGGAATGTACGCACGAATGCGGACGAGCGTATTTCCGACACCAGAAGTGACGAGGTGAGTTCTTGAATCCATACTTGGTGTTGTGTTTTTTCCTCTTTAGCATTGATCTCCTTAATTAGCCCTTTCCACGTGAAAGGTACACCGTGACAAGAAAAGATAAAAATTAGAAATAGAAGATAGAATTTAGAGTTACAATTAGGAGTCAAAATTTAGAGTTAAAAATTTAGGAGTAAAAATTTAGAGTAAAAATTAGGAGTAAAAATTTAGAGTTAAAAATTTAGGAGTAAAAATTTAGAGTAAAAATTTAGAGTTAAAATTAGGAGTAAAAATTTAGAGTTAAAAATTAGGAGTAAAAATTTCGGGTTAAAATTAGGAGTAAACAATTAGGAGTTAAAATTAGGAGTAAACATTTAGAGTTAAATCTAGGAGTAAAAATTAGGAGTTAAAATTAGAAGTAACCATTTAGAGTTAAATTTAGGAATAAAAATTTAGAGTTATATTTAGAAGTCAAGAATTAAAGAAAAAAAAAACTTAAGCTTAGGGTTAGCCGTAAGGTTGAAACTTCCGGGAGAAGTGTCAACCCTCCAAAAATTAGTATTCAACACTTATGGAAGGAACATAAGGTTCCCCGCTCACGTAGTTAAGGACGTTAGAAATGACGCCAACTACCCAGCCAACTCTATACATAGGATAGGCAGTTAAAGAGGTAAGAATTACCAATCACCTTTGCTCATCACAGTCAGCTTGCGAGTTATACATGCAATTCTAGTAGTATTCGCTGCCATCCACGACACTCAGAAAACGTTAGCACAAAAGATCCATTGCTTGGAAGGCACAGTGGACCACGCTCACAACACCCCCTTATATTTAAAAAGGTGGATAAAAGCATAGAACCTGGTCGGTGTTCGCCCGATTACCAAGGGTGGGTAATCTTGCGCCCACAACCGTCGATGATCAGCCCAATCAACGGTCCTAAGTTTCTCGCCTACATAACTTCAAACCAGACTGTGAATCCTCTTAGACTTAAATAAATTAAAGTTTATTAAAAAGTCCATACCTCAAGAAGCGCACTTAGAACTTAGATAATTACACAACTTGAAAAAAAAAAATTGGAAAAAAAAATGAATTCAAAGGAGAAAAAGACTTCATAAATTTCAGGGTTTAGGAAGTCATTAAAAAGTCCTTTGCCAACATTCAATATATATCTACACAACAAGATTCTAATTTCTTAAAAATTTACTCAAATATCCACTAGAATCATAGTCCTTTGTAAGAATTTAAGTACCTAAACCATCTTTAAAAAGTCCTTAAAAAATATGTTGACAGCAAATTTGTCACACCCATCTTTTTTTAAAAGTCCCCTACACTTTCATAAAATGCTTTAATAAATATTCAACAACATAGATGTACTAACAATAGTGCTATAGTCTCCAAAACAAACTTCTTCTTTTTTTTAAATTTTTTTCAATGTACCTTTTAGGCATTTGAAAATTGATTGTGTGCCATTTTTGACATTGTGACACGATTTTGAGCCCATCATCCATGCATTCACCCTATGAACAAATGAAAAAAAAAAAATTGAACCATCCATATCCTGTACTTTAGGGCTTTCAAGTCCAAGTTCATGGAATTTTGACGTGAAACCATGGAAGAATGAATTGTGTAAGTTGCAAATGAGGTTAAAAGTTTGACTTCATGGAAATATTTGGGGTCATGCACGTTTTGGGGTACATTATGAACAAATGAAAAAAAAACAATTGAACCAACCATATCGTTTACTTTAGGGTATGTTTATGCCATTCCCAAAGTAATATGAACATGATCAATTTAATTTTTATAAATCGATTGTCTTCGCCTTATTCTCAGCTTCTAGAATTTACTATTTTCATACTTTCATTTATAGGTTTCATGGGTTTACACGTGTGGGGCCTAAAGTACCTGTTCTTTTTTTTTTCTAATTTGCTCATAACATTCGTAATATGAGCATGATCAAAAATCTAATGAAGTAAGAGTCTTTGCCCCATTCGCAATTTCTACATTTTTTTTTTTTCTTTCACATGTGAATTTCATGGATTTACACTTGACTGTGGCAAGGCCTTGAATTACATAATCCTAATTTTTTAATTTGTGCAAAGCTTTCCCAAAGCAACATGACAATGATCAAACATAAATTCATGAATTCTAAGTCTTCTCTTTATTTGCAACTTCTAGAATTCTTTTCTCTTAAACTTCCACTTATGAATTTTATGAGTTTTTAGAACTCGAGAGTTTAGAAGTACGTTGCTAGAGTAATATTTTTCACCTGAAGCATTCCCAGAAATGAGCATGATTCAAATTTTTTATAAAAGTAAAGTCTTTGCTCAATTTGTAACTTCTGCAATTTCATTTTTACAATTAATGCAAAGGGATTTACTAAATGAAAATTTTGCAAATACTTGTAGGATTTAATTTTTTGAAACAAATTCATTAAGGATGTACAAGAAAGTCCAAACCCTGAATTTTTGCGTTAAGGTAGGATGCTCTAAATGCGACCGGCTTCTTCAAATCAACCCTACAAAATGGTACTAAATAGATATGAGTTGGTCTTTAAATGGACCACTTTATTCATTGATTGAACCCTCCAAAAAAATATTCTTTATTGCAAGAGCCAGTCATTGGCCTTGATTTCCTCAAATCACTTTAGAAGTTGTAAGTGGACGCATTTTGGGAGACCTAGGGTCACAAATAGGTACCTACAACTGAAATCTTTGAAAATTCATAACTAATTCAAAAATGTTTCAAAAAATATGAAACGACTTGGGTTAAGTTTGGCATCCATTTTTCTTTCTCTGAAAAATGAGTGAAAAATATTTCTATTCATGCAAACCTACGCAAAAGACGGACCAGCCCTTAAGTGGGCGCTTTTAGAGCATCCTACCTTATGTTCGCACTTGGTATGTTCGCACTTGGTGTTAAAGGTGTTGTTAGTGAGGGTCTCAGTAACGAATTTATACCTACTTTTGGACCAGATTCAGATTCCAAACTACACCTCTAACACCAAGTGGGAACATACCTTTATTATGTGCTATCGATGCTTGCGGGTTTTGGAAAGACTTCTTCTTCGTGTGCTCTTCCTAGTCACTCGCTGTTGCTGTTCGTGAGAAGGGGTTGCTTGATCTGCATACCCGCTTTCGGTGACATTGTTTGAAACCTTGTCTCACGATGTCGTAGCTTCTACGATGCTGCGCTCTTCTGGTATCTTCTTTAGAATATTTTGTAGCTTTGTAGGCGCAGCGAGCTTGGTCACCAAAGGAAAGAGTTGCAGGGGCCAGGAGCGTGTGCATCGAGCGCTTTTCTGCGTGCAACATGGTATGATTTTCATCTGCTGGTGATTAGTTGTTCGTAATTGTCGGTATTGGTTTTGCAGTTCTTGACGCTTGTTGGGTATTGACAGATTTGTTGGTTATCGACAGATTTGTTGCGAAAGCTTACGGTACTCTAAAGCCTCCTGCGCCCCTCGCCATACTTTCGAGGCTCGTCTCCCTCACTTTTTCTTCTCCGCATAAGCTACCGTGTGGCGTCGGAGGTGACTCTGCTGGCATCGTTTCAGCGTTCTAGGTAAGTGTTGTGACCTGAATTACTGAACACTGTTGTCGATCTGAGAGAATGCCTGTCGATCAATTTAACTTAGAGGTGAACAATCAAGTGCCAGTTTAGAACTACTTGATAAGATACATTTTGGGGAATTTCAGGTAATAAAACAGAGTTAGTCTTAATCTTGAAATTGGGTGTTAGTTACAGAGTCGAATTCCACATTGTCAAGCACTTTCTTGCTCAAGATTGTTATTCTTGAGCCAGTGGACGTTAACTATTGATCGCAATTGTACTTCGGTTGGTTAGTAGTTATCAGCAGCTACTGTTCTACGTGCTAACATAGAGTTCAAATGCGAACTTGTCGGCTCAGTTGCGAATTTGTTTATGGTACGATGTAGATCACGAGATGGTGGTGCAGGGATTAGAGCAAATTTTACTGGTAATTTTACATTATTTGCAGTTATCATAGAGTTCGTTTGTGAACTTATCGGCTCAGTTGCTAATTCAGAAATCATCTTTGGAGAGCATCTTCCAGTGCAGTTTTAATTGTTGATTATCAGGAAATTCCTGTTCGTCTTAGTTTCGTTCATCATTTCTCTCAAATGTTTGTCTTAGACTCGCTTAGTACCGCCATGTGGTTTTTTGGTTCTATCTCGAGTATCAAATTCTATGATTGGTCTTATCTTTGTTTCCTATTTGAAGTT
Source organism: Antitrichia curtipendula (assembly GCA_951230915.1). Lineage (NCBI taxonomy): Eukaryota > Viridiplantae > Streptophyta > Bryopsida > Hypnales > Leucodontaceae > Antitrichia > Antitrichia curtipendula. The sequence continues at coordinate 48,677,646 of OX579633.1, read as the reverse complement.
GGTGTGTGATATGAGAAGTTGGGAACGTGCCAGGTTAGTGCCCTTCCTTTGGCGGAGCATTAAAATTGCGAGCGTTAAAATGATGTAGAAGCTACTGGATCGCCTTGTGAAACTCATCTGTTCACGCATTGCTTTTTCAGTAGAAAACACGATTAGTCTGCATATCTCTAGGCCGGTGTACGAAAAAATATTTGCATTGTCTAAAGTAGTACGTCGATTTAACGAACACAAGCAACTTGTGACGTTCTCGTGGGAGGAAGAAGGTTGCATTTCACAAGGTGGATGTATACGTTTCAACTTGTGACCTGACACAACTGGTATCATTTAAACACTGCACATAGCAATTCAAAATTTCATGTGGAAATTTAAAGCTAATTGAGATATTATTGCAGGTCATGTAACATTATGTTACTCCTCTATGATTGCTGCACATGACTTCAGTGTGTTGCGAAATAGAAGGCATAAGACTGTGTAGTTGGGACGTCGGGCGCCAAGTGAAGATTTACCGCCATCTGTGATCGCCCACCATAGCCAAGAGAGCTCTCACGGCCAAGTTCGCGTGGTGACAATACAAAATTTAGATGTGCTTTATCACAATGACGACCTTTGAATCGCACAAAAGTTATATGGGTTTGAACGATTAGTGGACTCACAAGATTGACGATTCATAAAAATGGGGGGCGTGGATCAAGACAAGGAAGCCCAGTCTCTTTTTCAGGACGGCGTGAATCAAGAGGACTCTGTTCCTGACGTGGACGTTCAAATTAAACTTGGCCGTCTGTTGGATGTGAACTTTGTTTCCCTTGACAGGCAAGAGTGCTTGATTTCATACCCAGATTCACCTCTTACGTCGGACAATCCTGAGAAAGAGCCCCAAAGCTCCAAAGGGAAAGGAGTCAATTCGCCAGATTCTGATGCCACAAGCTGTCCGTGGGATCCATTCTACCCTTACGTTCACTACTTACCAGCTCCTCAACCGACGTTCACAACGTCAGGGGAATGTTGCACACGTCCATCAGAGATTCTAGTATGGCGAGCCTTGGTGCACTCAGAGACAGGGGTCGAATACCGCCTCCAAAAATACTTCAAGCCACAGTTTGTAGAGAATATGCTGAAGCTTTACAACGAGGGCATTGATCACACTTATGAGGAAGGTGACCAGTGTCTAAAAGCGGCAATGTGTTTCATACAGGTGAGGTCAAATTTGATGTTATTTCGAGAACAACTTGAAGAGCAGGATTATGAGTTTCTGCTGGCATGGGCAAACCTTCCTCTGGCACAGTTGTATCAAGCAGTAGGCAGTGCAGAAATGCTCAAGGATGCCATGTGTAAGTGGAAAGAGGTGCTGCACTGCGTCCTTCCATTACAAGGCTCGCATGAGTTACTTGTGCGAGTTTGTAAAACTCAATATTACACCGCTCAGTACGAGTGGGGCACAGCAGTGATGTCTTTGGAGACCAAAAATGAAGCAATACAGGACTATGCGACCTTAATGATGTGTAATGAAAGCGAAGCGGAGGCCCAGCTGTGTTTCTTGTTGTGTGTTGACCACGAATATTCCTTAAGCTTTGAACAAAGTTTGCGGTGGATACGAGAAGCAAATCGACTCTGGAGGTCAAACTATTCTCCAGATGCAGGGAAGGACTGTAAATTTTATTTTCTTCATTACGAAGCTAAATTGCTGATGAAGCTGGGAAATTATGGAGAAGCAGTGAAAGTACTGGAGGATTCGACTCTCACAACTGAGGTCGTTTTCGATCTAGAGCATCCTAAACTTGCATTGAAAGTTCATAAAATGCTGGAGCACTGTTACACAGAGATGAGCAAAAGAGCATTAGTCAACAACGATTTTTGTCAACAAGCTGTTGATTACGAAGAATTAGCTGAATTGCAACGTTGCTTCCAGCGTAGCCTTGGTGGTGCTGAAGATGTCTAGTAAGTATCCATATCTCTTTGATTTTAGTTTTGGGAGTAAGGAATTCTATACTACACAGTTGAGGTACATCTCAAAGGCAGTGTCATGGATTGCTTGACGCAATTGAATCTAGCCTAAGTGGTGTTATTGACTTCTAATTGCGTTTCATGAACTTGTTTAGTGTTGATGATTTCTTGTAGTACCATCTAAAGACGTTTGGTTAATTTGGAACCTGGTCTATTCCACTTCAATTCAGAGGATATGTGCGTGAATGTTTGAACTGATGAGCAGTAAATCGCATTGCAGCCTTGTTCCAATTGGGGTAGCCGATCAATTTTTAGAGGTTCCAAATTCTTATATTCCAGTAACTTGGATGCGAAAGCCATGTGCTGTTGGAAGCTCGGTATGTCGATGAACCAATCCCGCTGTAGATACCATGATATAGAATCTATTCAGCTAGCCTGATGTATTTAAATTACTAGAGAATCTTCTGAACTATAATAAGAAGATATAAGGAACCGAGGATCGAATTTTGTTACTCATCATTGACTCATAGCAAACGAATACAGTTGTTTGAAATCCGGAATGGACTCATAATTCTCAGTATGGAATATGATAGAGCTAGACGTAGCCATGCAATAGAATGCTTGTGCAAATTTTTCCTATTATTTGGTTGCGAAGTGCTACAATTTCTAAAGAACTCTGGGGTGGCAAAGTTTCGACCTTCTTAAGAGAAGAATTAACACTAGACTTCTACTAAAAGCTGGAATTACAAGTACTTTCTTGAAATTTGTGCAGCTAGGTCTGGTTCAAGCATGTCATGACAAGGATTTTCTCTTCCAAGCAAAGGAGAAGTTGCCAGAAGCAAGCATTTCAAATTTGCAATATTGTCTCATGCTTGCAAAGAAAAGGGGGTCAGATAATTGGAAGGGGCGAACATTGGATTATGAGCAAATTCGGGAGTTGCTAAAGCTCACAAAACGACATGTTGACAGAAGCACATTTGATTGGATGTTATCATGGGTTGATCTTCCTCTGGCACAACTATATCATTTTCATGCAAGGAATCTGGTAAAAGCCATCAGGATTTTTAAGGAGATGTTAGACTGTGCTTGGCATCTGATGGGACCAGACAAGGCGTTCTTGACACAGGGTTACGAATCAATGTATCATGCATTGTTACTAGAGCAACAGGTTGAAAAGGATTCAGACTTGGTTAATTTACCAGATCCTAGAGGAGGAAGGCTTGCTGTGCATAAAATGCTTTTTTGGCTCTATTTTGGTCACTATAAATCCACAAATTGGAAGATTGCCTTGAAATGGCTTCAAGAAGCGCAGAGGCTTAAAGAACTGTGCGTTGAAGAAAACCATGATTGTGCAAAAATCAAGGGTGAAGAATATCACTATTTTTGGAGTGACAATATTTATCTCCTCTGTGAAGCCGATCTATTGATGCGTCTTCAAAAGTTCGAGGAAGCCACTGTCAAACTCCAGAAATTGCTCAGCACTACGCACGTTCAAGAGGGAAGTCAGGTTCTTGCAAGAGAAGCAAATAAGATGTTGAAATACTGCAGTTATATGCAGAGCCGCACAAACATATCTGGTGATGATGGAGAGTTGGCTGAATTACAAGGTGCTCTCAAGTATAACCTCATTGCTGACAACCATGAAAAGTAAGTGCCGTTTTTAACACCTACTTGAAAATACTTTCGAATTGATGCAATATTAGGCATCTTGGATGTTACATTTGTGCTTTGAATGCTTCTGTCACGTGCTACCATGTACATTCTACAGCCAGTTTTAATCTTTTGAATGTCACAGAGACGAAATTGCCGAACAACAACCATCTCCAAGTGGTATAATCTTCGACATTGATTTTTATGATCCATTTGAGGTAAAGTCAGTTCCTCACATGATGAAGTTGGCATTTCAAGTTATGTGGCTATAGTTATGATTTTTCGTAAGCACACTCTTCAATAGTCTTTTCAACTGAGTAAAATAAATACCTTTTTCGAAAGTGTTAGCCTTAGCTTTTCTTTAAAGAGTAATATGACCTTGAGTCTCCACTTGTTACCTTAAGCGCCTTAAATGTGTGTCAAACCAAAAAGAGGTAAGAACTCTAATCTCTAACAAGACTCGTGTACATGAAGAGTTTGTTTATTCAAGACCAAATAGAGTTTGACAAAAAATTGAACTTTTTAGTGAGATATGGATTGCCAAATTCATCGTTAGATGCCTGCATCCCAATGGAGCGTCTACCCCATGTTTGTGCACCACTCTCATTGACCCACTCCATACTATATATCAAACTAGTATTTTCTTCTTTTTGTGAAATTAAATTAAAAATAAATAAAAGATTCATCTGTATAATCATTGGAGTTTGATACTGGAACTAACATTAACCAGTGGTTTCTTAGCTCATTGATGCTTTGCAAAAGTTGGTTCAATCTCAAGTTGGTTTGGAGCACCATTTGCGCAAGTTGCCGTTTTCCTTTCATCTGGCATTTCGTATGCATTTCATGAGAGGATGTTCCCATTTTAAACATGCCGAGTGGGAGAAGGCCATCTTCGACTTTGAGTGGTGCAGAGAGATCCTGAAGCTTGTCATGATGTTGGAATCTGAAGATGCAGAGGCTATTAAGGCTGGTCACTGGTTGATGGTTTGGGCCAGTTTTCCTCTGACCAACATATACTCATTCAAGACAAAACAATTCAGAGAAGCAGTGGATTTACTAATTGAAATGGGTTCAATTATTCATGAATCTGGGAATTCAAATGAGTTTGCAGGAGTGAATATGGCTATTTACATGTCAAAAATTCTGGCACTGTATCAATTCTACAGTGTCTCAGAATGGAAGAATCCCTATATGAAGAATATTGTGGTCAGAGACTTTGCTACGACGGCAAACTTGCAAAATGATAGGGAAAGTGAAAATTACATACTGACAGAACTTTCCTATACGTACAAGAAGTATGGGAATTCTGATATTGCCTTGCATCTTATTCTTGAAGCAAAGCAATATCTATCGAGATATGACGATAACCGCATGGCTTTGAATTATGCACAGCAAGTTATTTGTTATAAGGATCTTGGTATGCATCAGGAAGTAGAAAATGTCATCAAGGAGTACTATATTACTTCAGGGAAAAGGAAGGATGAACTTTCACCTTTCATGAGAAGTATGGTCGATGTGTTTTCTAAAGAGGAGAGATTAATAAGGAGGAGTGATTTGGACAAGCTTGACGAATCGAACTATTTAAATCCTTCCATCCTGTCAAAATATAAGGTTCTCAAGGAAATTATGGAGGACTTCTCGTAAGTGATTCATCACAACATTCTTTTTTCAATTCTTTTACGTACAGAAGCTACAATTAGTAACTTAAATTGGATTGCATGAAATTGTTAAACTTGGAGATTGCTAAATAGAAGTTCTTAGAATGGCTTCAATTGTAAGTAATCAATGTGAACTATTTTTCTTGTTGATATTTGAAACCAACATAAAGTACACTATTCAATATTGAAATTTTGATTGTCATATTTTGGACATGTATAATGTTTTTAAATTAGGAATTGATTAGTATGTGCATTTACAATTTGCAGGGTTGAGTCAATAGCAAAAGTAGTACAATGGTATGAAGAAACATATGTGGAATTGATGGACAAAACTGGCAACAAAAGTGAAATAGAGATGGCGTCACCCTCTGAACTTGATTATCAGGATTACACTCTTCTTGCTGGTTTCCGCACAAAGATGTGTATACAAGCAATACTGTCTTTTGAATATCTTGACCGTGAACAAGTCAAGGCTTTTGGTGAAGATTCGAACTTCAAACGTGCAGTAGCCTACTGTGAAAAATGCATCGAGTTGTCAACAATGAGTTACAATTCTAATTATGTTGTTCCAGCAAAAATTAGTTTGGCCAAATTATATTCAATACTTGATCTTCAATATTTTAATTACATCTCAACATTCCTCGTTCAAAAAGTACTGGACTCAATGGACGGAAACTCCCATGATGTAGTCGCGTCTTCGCAACAATCCTTGTTTTGCCAATATCTTGATGAGTTGAATTATTATTCAGACTCAAAGTGGACACCGCTTCCAAGATATGGGAAAGAGATAGTAACTGAATTTTCCAGTTTGTTGCACAATGTGGAAAATACAAGATACAGCGATGACCAGTGGTTACAATTGCTGGGAAGTCATGAAGTATTATATTGTCATTTACAAGATTACTACTTCAGGAGGGCTACATGTTATATAGCTCTACGTTTGGTGCTTAACCGGGGTTCTGGTTATGAAAAACAAATTGACACCTGTCATTGGAACGCACTCATGTATGCTGAAGGAGAGCGTACACAAAGCATGTTGTACCAGTTGCTTGATTCTAACAAGCTCAACTCCAGCTATGAATGGGGTTTTGATGCCAGTGATGACAATGCTCTGGAGCTTATCAAGCAAAATTGTGCAACTCTGTTGAAGGGAGATACGGTTTTTGTGCAATACAGCTGTTTCCCCGAGGCTCCAAATAGATCGTTTGTGATATATGTCCTGGATCAGGTACATCAGCAATTTTTGCGTGCATTTTTTCTAGGTCCGCAGATATGATGTAATATATAATATTGTTCAAGAAGATTACCATGTTCTATGATCTTCAAAAGGTTTTGATTCGATTACATTTGTCTTTCTGACCACGTTTGATCATATTGTCCAGGATGACAAATTAAGCGTCACAAAAGTTGAAATGGATCATCAAAAGGAAGAAGTAACAAGTTCTACTCCAAAACGATTGCGGCTGCAGAAGTTTGAGGATAGATTGAAGACTTTGTACAGATATCTTGAACAAGGTCTTAAAAATGATAACAGGTCTCGATCCTACAATAGCGATACCTTGAAAGAAGATTTGGAATTCTTATATGACTTGCTCATCAAACCGATTGCAGCTAAACTCAACAAAATGGAGCCTCATCACAAATTAATATTAGCTCCCAATGAGGTGCGTATTATACGTATTTGAATTATACAGAATTTTGTTAATTTAAGGCTTAGAAAATTCTATCAATGGAATATTTACAATCATATTGATCAATCTATGACATAATATATCGTGAATAATTAGCAACACCTAATTTGACAGGTTTTCTAAACCATTATTGGATTATGAACTTGTTGGTAACTTGCAGTTGCTCACCAAGGTGCCTTTCGCTGCACTTCGAGATAGAACGACCGGAAAATATCTTATCGAGTGCCATACTATTTCTGTCACTCCCTCGCTCAGGGTGCTCCAAGCCTGCACTGAGCGCTTGCAGGAGTTGCAAAGCTCTCCTCCCTACACAGGCCTTGGATCCATCGTTGCGTTGGGAGATCCAGCATACGAGTGCCCAAAATGCACCAGACCTAAACGTCGTCCACGCTTGGTTGGAACTGGAGAGGAGGTTGAACACATCGCCGAGTTGTTTGGTGAGACGGCCCCAGTGGTTAAACTATTGCAAGGAAATGCCACTGCAAAACAACTCTTGCATTGGGCTGCTCAACCGTCGCAGGCATCGGGGTTTCGACAAGCTATTGTTCATATTGGAGCACATGGGATGATCGATGAGAAAGACCACAAAAAAAATGTTCTATTGATGGCTTGCGACCCGACAAGGCTTTCTCCAAATGAGTTGAGCTTGCCACGATCAGATGGAGCAAGCACGTCATCCGAAGGAAGGGGGCAGTCTCTAGAATCTGGACTTTGCAGTAGTGACGAAGAGGAAAGTGATTCAGATGATGAAGTTGAGACGACCATGAACAGGAGTATATCTATGTCTGATCGCTTCATAATGTCGAGTTTGGAGTCAATATTCATACACATCGGTGAGTCTGGCCCGGTGCTAACAAGGGAGTATGGTTCATCAAACAGAAGAGGAAGTGCAGATCCAAGTGAGAACTCGCACGACCTGAGGGCAAGAGACATAAGCAGCTCGGAGCTGAAGTGGAGAGCAGAGCTTGTGGTGCTCAGCGCATGCCAAACATCCAGAGGAAGGGTGACCAGAGAAGGTGTCTTGAGCATGGCTCGCACATTCATGATTGTCGGGGTGCCGTGCGTTGTGGCTTCGCTCTGGAAGGTTGATGACAAAGCAACTGTTGAGCTAATGAAAGTGTTTTATGAAGAACTGCGAAAAGGAAAGGACGTTGCTTCGGCCTTGCGATCTGCCATGCTCGCCCGCATACGCACACACCCTGCGGCAGTGAGGGAGTGGGCTCCGTTCAATGTGTGGGGAGTACCTTCGCTTTGCATCCCAAAAGAGCTGCAACAAAAATGACCAGGAATTGCATCGTCAGACGAATACTAGACGATTGCATCACAACAATGTAAGACAACGAACTGGCTATAGATCTGTTGGCAGTGTCAATTTTGCATTACCAAACCTCAGCAAAGTCTAGTGTATTAGTTCTCACAAATCTCAGAAAATTTTAATGCATTTGAGCTTACAATATAGCTTTATATATGTATGATGTACCGCAGGAAGTTGGTGAGTGTGCATTTTTGGATCCTGATCATCAGAGTGTCCCTCCTTTGTCATAGAAAGATGAGACTAATTACAAGCCTAGATTTTGAGAGTCTGGTATATTATCCTTCTGTTTCAGGGTTTAGGGTTTAGGGTGTGATGGTGCAGGGACGAAAATTGGAAAGAGTTACAGACAGTAAGATTAATCACTTTGAGGCTGACAACATTATATGAGCTCCTTCCAATAAACATGGCAATGTTGTCAAGAAAGAGGCAATGACAATTGATGACTTGAGAATGATATGGAAGTGGCGCTTTAGGGTGAGGGTAGTCGCACACTACGGTATCCCAGTTTTTCTGTCACATTTCTTGATTTTGAGACTTTTTGAAATTTACAAGTCGCGCAGGTGCTGTGTTAGAGTCATCAATTGTGGGAGGTTATCGACCTCAGGTAAATTCCATCTGTTTGAATTCAAATTTCAAATCAAGATTTGAAAAGAAACCCATAAAGTGAGAAATCAGTGCATTTCTCTGATTTTCTTGGCTGTCGCATTTTGCTTTGTTTTTACAAATGCATGGTGTTTCATGTGTTTTAGTCGATGTGGATAAAATTTTGCAACAGTGAAGGTGGTGATGCAAACATCCTGTTCTTAGCAATTTTTTCTAGATTTGGCGTGGTTGCTACCAAAATGGTCCTCAAATGGGCATTTTGGCTTGAGTTGATTGTATATGCAAACATTCATCATTCCCAATTTTTCAAACTAGAAATTGCTTTAAAGAATAATTTTACAAATGGGCTTTGAGTTGAAATTGGAAAAAGAATTAGAAATCATACATAATTTGTATCATTGAACTTTTATCATATTCATACTGTTTTCTGGTTTAGAAAGAGGACTTTCAAATTTTCATATTTTCATATTTTATGGTTTAAAGCCTTTTAGTAACACAAAATTGCGTCTTTAGATTGTGTTTTCATGAATCTTGTCATTTGTTGATCTTTTGTAATCAAATGTATCATCAATTAGTTTTAATACATTTTAAATGAGAGATTTTTACCAAAAATAACATTCTTCAACAATAAGGGAGGTTCACCTTTTGCTCATCTTACAATAGAAGCAACTCACTAGCACCTTGAGAAATGAGAATCCTTTAATAAATGGAAGTCTAGACACTTGGGAGCAAATCCAGGAACTACTAGTGTAGTTTAGTGTAGTTTAGTGTAAGTTTGGTGACTTGGCACACGAATTCCTCCACTCCCTGCCATGTGCACTTGAAGAGACTTCACAATATTCTGAATCTTGACACTCTGATGGGGTGTTGAGAGGGGCTGTTGAAGAACGTTATGCAATGCACACACTGCTAGTATATGCACAATGTGCGCACAGTTTTTTGGTCACTGAATTGGGACACCATATCTTGCAACTACCCGTGAGGGACTGAAGCTCTAATTGCCTCTTGTTGAAACTTGCGATGCAAATGTTTTATGCGAAAGATCAGTTGGATTTCCTCTGAAAATAATTAGGTAGTCTTCTTTTTTTCCCCTCTTTGAATGATATTGTTTTTGAGCTCAAGATTAATGGACAGATGTACTGATGTTTCGTGAGTTTCAATTTGAACAAGAGCACTGTTGTGTGAAGGTTTGAAACAAGTTGATATGCCACATCAAATCTTCAAAGTTCTTTGAGAGCTGCTCAAACTAAATGGCTTAGTAGCTAGCAATTTTAAGGTTACCTCTAGTCTGGGATTATGCTGAACATTTACTCCATATCCTCCTATTCCTTAGTAGGACTTTGTACTCCGAGAACAAAAACTATACACTTAGGGTAGAGGACAACAGCAGCCAAGTTCATCTGGACATTGTGTAAGGTCTTAGGTTCAGTAACTATACTAGAACCGCAGTTGCCACATTGTTTCAAATCATAAACTCATGGAGCTAATGACTTATCACTGATGAGTATTAGTAGGTCTCACCAATTTCTGCATTCGAGGTAAAACGTGGTTTCAGTCCAAGTGTATGAGTGTAATTTTGTCAAGAAGTTCAAAGCTATATGATTTGGTGTCAAGTACATACGCTCTCTTGTTTGCAAAGCTAGTGGATAGTAGGCAACAGATTAGACTATTTGCACCAAATTTTGAGAGACTATTGTAGCCATAGTGCAAAACACAAGGCTTGAGCAACAATTTCAGCAGTGATCCAATACTGTTTGAAATTTGTGCAGGGATAAAAACTACAAAAAAACCCATGAGCATCCATTGCACTGAAACCAACAGAGTGCGACAAGGAATCGTAGGTGTAAATCATACGTCACCCGTTTGACTACGTCTTTAGATCTCTTAGTTCCCTGTAACACGCCTGCAACGCTATTCTGTCAACGTGCATAATTAGACTAGTCTGTAAACTCTTCGATTGGCAATCGGTGCACGTCCCAATCTTCCTCCTCTTCGTCGTCAAAGTCGGAGTACACTTCAGGGGGCTCCTCCAAAAAAAGGTCACGAATTTGTGCTCGCTCGTCGTCGTAGGGTCCTTCATCATCACCCCGATGGATTGGCATAACGCTCCCTGCATCCTCCTCCTCGCTGACAAGTTCACCTGCCGCGTCGAATCGAAAGCAGAGTGCCCGAAATGCAAACATGAACTTCCCAGGGAACTTTGAATTGGTGCCGACTGTGAGGTCGAGGGTGTTCGGACCAGAATCACGGGATACTGATACGCCTGCTCCAGGAGCGCCAGGCACAATAGTGCACGCTTTGGCACCAGCCGATGCGGAGGCACCCGATGTGACCACCAACTTTGACGCGTATAGAATTTGATGAATCACCCACAACTTGCGCCCACCCCTGCCAAAAATTCCACAAACAAACGCACTCTGTCAGTCTGCAGAAGTGTCGGATGATGACCCTCCATCTGAAGTTAATAATTTACACACTCCTCTTTCGGCCTGCTACTTGTTCCTCTAGTGATTGGAGATGTGAGTTGAGGGTTGATTTTTAGGAAGCTTGCCTTCCAGAGATTGGGGTACAATTTGGTTGGTCGGGCCATTTCAACCGTCTATCGTCGACATTGGGCTTCCACTGGTTTTCAGTTACATATTCCACGAGCTTGTCCTTGTCCACGCAGGCGGTGGACAGATCCTCTAATCTGCAAGAGAATGTTTTGGCATCGGACAAGTGAGCCTCTACCTCCACCAAGGGCCCGGCGAGGATTGAGCCCGATAATGATTTAGCAGAAGCAAATGACATTTCGACGTGATGTTCCTCGGAAGTCCATTTGAACAATTCATCTCCTGCAATTTTCCATAGCCACGGTCATAGTGAAAACTTAGAACACATTGCACATCTCACACTCACAACACTCGCAAGATTCAAATCGGGACATTATGTTCACCGACGTGTAAGCATGACCAAGACTACATACTAGCACACCAACCACAAGAATATTGAGAGCACACCAATTCAGAGAAGACCTAATGTAGGGGCATGCTCTTGCAAAGAAGGTGATGGATATACCTCTGTCCTCCTCGAAGCGAGTGAGCCCCTGGCGCAACCTGTTTTGAACTGCCTCACTTGATTCCGTCCCCAGACCGATCATAGAGCCGGATCTCTTGACGACAGGACGAGGGGGGAAGATACCTTGGGTGTCCGTCTTGATTAAGACATCCAGCAGGTTGATGTTGGTGGCCAGTTCCGACAACCCGTGTAGATACACTGCCCTAAACTTTGTGTACAAGTATTTCTCAAAGGAATTAGCCATCTTGCCTCCGATGCAGCTCTCCCCTAATCAGTCCCAGGCTTCCAGCAGATGTCGAAGACAAAAATCTGAAGACAAGACTCTCAACACCGGAGTTCAAATAACTTAAAACCCTAAACACCCTAAGCACTTTTATAAAGAATCCTAATATATCTGTACATACAGACTTTTGCATAGAAAACCATTGTCTGTATGAATCTGATTAGTTACTGATACCGCGTGCTGACCACCTTTGCGTGTGAACAGCATCTATGGACTGTAGCTGCGTCTCTATACTAAGGTCGCTTTACACCTAAACTAAGGGCCGATTGAGAGAGAATAGATATTAAATTCATTCTTCTCATTGGTGGAAAAGTTGGAATTGGCCTCAAGGCCCCTACACCAAGAAGTCAAGCCAATTCCTTGAGCTTAATATTTTAATGAGTTGATAGTGTATTTTAATGCCTTATTTCAGGGTCTAACATGGCTTCAGTTCTTAGCAATTGGTAGTCTGAGGGCTGCTTTAGAGCATCGTCATCCATTCACGGCCAAAATGGCACGGGGAATGGGGTGGTCCGCGCCCGGCTCCTCCCGGGTTCCATTTGGCCAGGGATGCCCCCCACTCATTCACGGCCAAAGTTCATGGCCAAAGTTGGCAGAATTTGAGTGAAACTTGTCAACTTTGGGGAATTCGGGAAATTTTTAAAATATTGTCTTGTTAGGAGAGAATTTGTGAGGTTCTTTGGTAGAGTTCCACATTGCAAAAATGCAACAAGTCATTGTCTTGGCCAGGAGTTCATACAATGCTTGAAAACAAAAACATCATTGCCTTGGAATGCAGAAAAATAAAATATAATAAATAAATAAAATCATTTCAAAATTCAAAAAATAAAAATAAAAATGCTTGAATTTATATGATGTTGGATTAGAAAATTTTAAATGAAATATTTTATGAAAAAAAATTAATTCGCAAAGTGTTTGAAGTGTCCTTAAAGTAAACTTTAAACACAACTAGAGTGCATTTTCACTATTTCCAATACCTTGGAATGAAGAAAAAATTTAAAATTTTTTAAAGTAACTAAAAATGCTTGAGGTGTGCTCAAGGTAGACCTCAAGCACACCTCAAGCACACCTCAAGCACATTTCGACTATTCAAATTACCTTGAATTATAAAAAATATCTTAACCCCTAAAGGACCAAACACCGTTTTTTGACAACATAGCGATTTTGGGCAGCTCACTATGACCGGAATTTTTCTTTTTTTTCTTTGAAATTTTCACATAAGATGTGCCCGAGGAGTAGCTTTAAGGTCCAACAATTTTCGTAACTTTTGATTACATGGTTAAAAAGTTATTGCATGATATGTCATTTTCATTGTTCGGTGGGCAGCCGGGGCAGCAAAAAAAACTTCTTTAAAAATCACTTTTAAAGAAAACTAAAATTTGAAATTGGTTCTTTAGATTTATATGTACGTGGGAGGCTTTGAATCATTCCATTCCAATCAATGAGTCAAAAGTTATGAGGATTCTTAGTTTGAGGGTAGTTATGGAATCTCTACTCTAAAATAAACTTGGGAGTCCTTTATTTAACTCGATTTTCAATATTTTTGAAAAAAAATAAAAACATTGGGTGTAGATTGTTTATTACAACATTACACAATCGTTGGGATTGGCATTTTTCAATTTCATAAATAAATTCTTGACAATTTAGTGTTTTGAATCATTCTCTACCTCTTCCTACTTACTATTTTTTTCCTATATGTTGTACAATTCCAAATGATCTGAAATTTTTCAAGCATGTAGCCAACTTGCCTTGAGAATAAATCCAAAGAGTAACCATCATTTTGGACATTTTTTCATACAAATGTGACCTTGTGAAGGGCAGCTGCCCGTTTTTTCGCAGGGACAAAAAAAGGATTTTTGTCAATTCAAACGCTATTATCTTGCAATCCACTTGGTGGAAAATTCTGAAATTTTTTCCACATATTCTTAAACAAGTTTACTACAAGATCCTACAGCTACAAGTGTCCAAAAATATTTTTTTTCTAAAATTTGGCACTAGTATTAGAAATGGCAGTTCTGGAGCGGTTTTGGTGAAAACATAGTCAAAAACCTTTAGGGGTTAATTTGAAATTTTTTATGAAAAATACGAAATCATAAAGTGCTTGAAATGTGCTTAAAGTAAACCTCAAGCACATCAACAATACATTTCTACTATTTTGTGTTGCCTTGCAATAAGGAAAAATAAAAAAAATAAAAAAACTCTTTTTTAAATTTAAATATAACTAAAAGTGCTTGAGGTGTGCTTGAAGTACTAGACCTCAAGCACACCTCAAGAACTTTTCCAATATTCACATGACTTTAGATTTTTTTTAATTTGAAATTAAAATCTCTTATGAAAAACACTAAATCAAATCATAAAGTGCTTAAAGTAAACCTCAAGCACATCTAGAGTACATATCCACTATTTTTTGTTGCCTTGCAATAAAAATAAATTAACTAAATAAAAAACTTATTTTCAAAATTTAAATATAACTAAAAGTGCTTGGGGTGTGCTTGAGGTCTACCTCAAGCACACCTCAAGCACATTTCCACTACTTACATTACGTTGGCTTAAAATAATTCTTAAATTGAAATCTTTTACGAAAATAAGTAAATTAAATCATAAATTGCTTGAATTGTGCTTAAAATAGACCTCAAGTACACCCTTAGTACATTTCTAATATTCTAATTTCCTTGGATTGAAAAAAAATCCTTAAAAAAATTTTAAATTTTAGATTCTTTAAAAAATTCAAATTGCTTTGTTTGTGCTTGAGGTGTGCTTGAGGTCTACCTCAAGCACACTTCAAGCACATATCTACTACTTATATTATTTTGGATTAAAAATATATCTTCAATTAAAATCTTTTATGAAAAAAATAAAATAAATCTTAAAGTGCTTGAAGTTTACTTAAAGTAGACCTCAAGCACACATAGAATACATTTCCACTACTTTAACTGCCTTAGAATGAAGAATTTTTTTTTTAAAAGTAGAATTTTAAAGAAAAATACTAAAAATGCTTGGAGTGTGCTTGAGGGCTACCTCAAGCACACCTCAAGAACACTTCAACATTTGACATTGCCTTGGAATTAAAAAAAATTGAAAAAAAAAATTAATTCAAATTTGAAAATAGGACCAAAATTTCTTGAAGTGTGCTTGAGGTGTGTTTGAAATAGACCTCAAGCATACCTCAAGCACACTACCACAATTGACATTACCTAATAATAAAAACAGAAAAATGATAGTTTTTATTTAAATATTAAAATAGGATACCAAAGTCCTCAAAGTGTGCTTGAGGTCTACTTTAAGAACACTTCAAGCACATTTTCATAATTCAAAATATAACTAATAATGCTTGAGGTTTGTTTGAGGTAGACCTCAAGCACACTTGAAGCACATTTTCACTACTTACATTACCTTGGATTAAAAAAATTGAATTGAATTTTTTTATGAAAAAGAATTTAAAAATTCATTTCAAGTTAATGCCAATGTCTAATTATTCCACGGCAATGTATTTTAGTTATTAATAATTACAAGTCCTCCTTGTTATTATTTTTTTTAAAACAAATGAAATAAGTTCCATTGCAAAGAGACCGGCATTGCTTATAACTTTGTACTTCATTGCATTTTGTAGTACCTCCTTTTTTTTTCTTAAAATATATAGACAATTTCCATTGATAATAAAAATTATACATAGAAACCAAGGGATCCCTCTTCCCTCCTTTTATTGCCTCAACAATTGGACAAAATCTAAAGTCCGACAATGCCTTGGGAAGAGAGTAAGCATACAAAGTCAACAACTTCCGGGGACGGGGAACTGCCGTTTGCGGAGGCAATTGTGCCGTGACCGGTCACTTTTTGTCTTTCCCCGAGCTTGCGGTGGCCCACCTTTTCTTGGCCGGCCCTGTCCAACTGCTGGGCTGGGAGCTTGGCCGTGAATGGGTGGAGATGCTCTTACACCTAACTCACGATATATTTAGCATTGAGCCCAAGAAGGAAATGACTCTGACAAGGTAGGCAATCAGCTCCAAAGGGAGCAATTGGTCTTCCATTTCTGAACTACCAATTGCTAAGAGCTGAGACCATGTCAGACCTTGTAATAGAGCATTAAAATACAGTATCAATTCATTAAAATATTAAGTTCAAGGAACTAACAATGCTATTGTGTCAACAAGTTGTGGACAAGTTGGTTGTGCATTCCAATTCGTCTTGCACCCAGTTCATTTTAAAGTTTTTTGGGATTTGTGCTAACATGGCTACAATAGTACAACAGAGAAAGAATAGCATGGTAGTCATTTTTAAAAAGTTACATATTGGTTGAATAAGGACAAGAATATTTCAACTTGGCTATAATTTTAAAATTATTATTGCACTTCATGGCGACAGAGTCAGCTTTTGCATTAAAATCAGTTGGCTACAAGCTTAGTTTTTTCTAAGGACCACTTTACACTAGAAGCCAAAGGCTTTGAGCAAAATAATTCAGTCAATCATAGTGGCTAAACTAAAATTGAAAAGACCTTCAAATTTAATTTTATACTAGGCTTTTCAAGTCCAAAGGCCGTTGGATGAAAACATGTGGTGAATGCATACATAGAATTTTTTGCCTACATGGCACTAGAAGCTATGGCTTTTTGAGCCCTATTGGAATTGCACTAGGCCCATTTCAGAGAAGTGGGCCTAACGTAGAATCTGGAGGCCATGGTACATAATTAAGATTAAATTAGTATTTTAAAAAATGGTTTTTTCTCAAAGATTTTAATATGCAAAAAGGATTTTGAATAGTTTTGAACCCAAATCTAAAGTTAGTTTTTCAATTTCACATGTAGATTGTCGGATATGTGCCCCCCAAAAGCCAACTTTGCATGTTTTGACAACTTCAAATGCTTATATCTAAAAATGTACAACTCGGATTCCAAATATTTTTACATATTTGAAATCATAGTGGTCCAATTAGTCTAGTAGAATCATTTTCATTTTATGTCTCAACATTTTGTTTTGAGGTACTTTTATATGGATAAGGTGGTAATTATTTTATACTGAAAATATGAATTGGTGTATTTTGTAGTCTCTTCTTGCTTTATACTACTTCCAAAGGCCATAGCTTCTAAATACTAGCCTCTCATTGAGAAGTTCTTCAAAACGAGGGGCCTTGGAAAGACTTTTGGAATATTTTTCTTAGCATTTGGCTTCTAGTGTAAAGTGGCCCTAAGTAATCTAGCAACAATTCTTGCAGATTTAAAGTTAAGAGGTGACCTCAGTTCAAAAACAATTTGACCCCACACCAACCACTTTGACGTCCAACATAAATAAAACAAAAAGATCACAGAAGCATGATTTGATACAAGTTATGGAGTAATCCAATCCAAGTTGTAGTTTAGAATTCATTAAATTTACAAAAGTAATGGAAACATAATGATGCATGTGCTAAAAATATAAGGCCTATCTTCTAATCAACAATGCTTGTGCTCAAAAACACAAGCTCTATTCTCCAAGGATGTAACGGTCATGCTCTTTGGCCGCAACACACCACTTGTCATATGTAGTGTCATATAGAAATGGCTGCAAGGTGTAAATGTTTTGAGAATACATTCCCACTACCAATGGCAGATGCTTGTCTAAGGCATTCCCCAACTTATTTTTAAAAAATCCAACGGACAAGGAGCATCTTTTGTCTTCTACACTTCCTAACACATGCACAATAGCAATTTGAGCTAGCTGCACATATTTAAAGAACAGGTGCTAAGTGAGAGAGTTCGCATCAAGCATACGCCAGAGGCACATAAGAGGGTTGCAATCATAAGGCAGCTCCATTGCCTTCTTCCAATTGCTCATTATGGCAACTTTGAACACGCCCTACGGTGTTTCCAAATTCTAGCCATCCAATGTGGGAGGGATAAACCGCTCAGATCCTGTCTTTTCATTCACATATTTAGGCTCATAGTAAAACAATTACAGCACGTCTAGATGCTTCTAGAATAATTGTTCACAACCAGGTTGAGCCCAATATTATGGGTAGACAATGCCTAGAGTGTCTAAGACTAAATGATCAAGAGAACGAGCATCAAGCTCTTGCTTCAACTAAGCAGTGGCAGCTGCACAAACCACACAACAAATGGATAGTATTTTTTTATTTTTTTTTATTTTTTTTCTTCACACTCAAAACTTTCAAAGCCATTGAATATGAACATGAATAAGTAGATGAGAATTGAGAACTTACCTCCACATTTTCACTTCACTTTGCAGGCAATTTCTGCAAACAAAGCCTTGTCTACTAGAATTCTAGGTACCCAAAAATTTCAGCTCGTGTTTGCTTTGAAAACTCCTTCTTACCATTTATCATATTGCCAGATGCTCTATCTTGCCAATCAAATCCTCAATCCACCAAAGGTTTACACTGCCTGATTGTGGTCCCAAAGTGATAGACAAGGACACTATGACAAAAGTGCCCCAAATGGTCTAGGTCAAAAACCAATATAAAAATGTAGGAATAACATCATTTCTCAAATTTTTTAGAGCATGGCCATTTTGATACTTTGATATGCAACAACTTCGGCATAGACATAAGGGTGAAATACTACGGTTTACACTACCTGATTGTGATTCCAAATTGGTAGACAAGGATACTGCGACAAAAGTGGCCCAAATGATCTAGGTCATAAACAAATATAAAATGTAGGAATAACATCATTTTTTGAGTTTTTTAGAGCAAGTCCATTGTGATATTTTAATATGCTACAACTTTTGTAAAGACAATAGGGTGAAATACTACGGTTTACACTGTCCAATTGTGGTCGCAAAGTGGTAGACAAGGGTATTGCGACAAAAGTGGCCCAAATGGTCTAGGTCAACAACCAATATAAAAATGTAGAAAAAACATCATTTCTCAAATTTTTTAGAGCAAGGCCATTTTGATACTTTGATATGCAACAACTTTTGTATTGACAATAGGGTGAAGTACTCCGGTTTACATTGCCATATTGTGGTCGCAAAGTGGTAGTCAAGGGCATTGCAACAAAAGTGGCCCAAATGGTGTAGGTCAAAAACCAATATGAAAATGTAGGAATAACATCATTTCTAGAATAATTTAGAGCAAGGCCATTTTGATACTTCGGCATGCAACAAATTTTGTATAGACGTAAGGATGAAATACTATTATTTACACTGCACAATTGTGGTCCCAAAGTGGTAAACAAGGGCATTGTGACAATAGTGGCGCAAATGGTGTAGGTCAAAAACCAATATAAAAATTCTTTTGCACGTTGTGAAATTTATGTGAAAAAACATAGTGATTTGTGGACCACATAAACTTTTGGGCACTTATGTATTGTGGTGAGGAAGGCCACAAGGTTAGAAACTGCTCCAAAAAGCAGCACCGACACGTTATCAGAACCAAGGGTGCATTTGTTCAGGAAAACGAAGATGCCCAGTCACAATAGGAATCCTATGACCAGACAATCGAACACCACAACAACAATCAGATTCCTCCCTTTCCGCCCAACCTGCCCTTTGATTTACAATTCCTTTGGTTTTTGGTCTTCAAAAATTGAAAACTTTAGCATTATTAGATTCAAGAGCATTTGCTTGTTTCTTAGACGAAGAATTTGCGAAGCGTCATAAGATCCCTTTTGTACAGAATTCCAAATCTATTCACGTAGAAGTGATAGATGGACGACTATGGCAATACGTAACATCCGGAACCTCAAAATAATGCATAAGTTAGAGACAAATAGGATAAATATTTTGAAATTTTTGCATAAGTATAGGAAATTAGACACTAGAAACCAGAATTAGAAAAGCGTTCTTTCCTAGGTAGAGTAAAATGGTAATTAGGTTAACACAGTGTTCCAGAACCAGTAGCCGGAAAGCCGGAAGTTCCGGATCGTTGGGGGTTCTGGCTAGAGAACTTACGGGAACTCCGTCGGGTCGGGAACTTAGGGTTTCCAGTTTCTATTTAAACCCCGCCGCCATTCTCATTCCTTCCCTTTTCTCTGCGGTTTTTTGCGAGTACACTTAGTGAGTGAAAGAGTGGTGAGATAAGAATTGTGATAGGAAGAGGAAGGAAGGCTGGTGCAAGCACACATCCGGGAGTTAAAGTATGACAGAAACGCCAGTTCGGAAACTGGCGGTAACCGCCTAGAGTGTTAGCCCGATGATTCCGTACAATCTGGATCGTCATTGGGAGTTAGAGGAAGATCTGACAGCTATCACTAGAAGAAAAACGTGTCCGCTACAACCGGCTAATAGCGACTAAACAACGACTAAGTGTCCTATGCAACTATCCTACGACTGTAATCCTCTCTATTTGCACCAAATTTGACAACTAGGTTGTTTAGTCGCAAAATAGTCGTAGAATGAAGTGTAGGGTTACAGGATTGTAACAGAGTTGGCAATTAGAATTACTGTGAGGTATTCTACATCCAATTTTCATCAGAGTTGTCGATGTGGACAACTCTACGTATTGTGGAGTCCACTGTGACAAACCACAATCACATATTATTTAAATTTGACCACAATTTGACTAGAAAACAACTAGTTTGCGACTAGAAACAACTATAGTTTGATTAGAAAACGACTAGACTGCAACTAAAAAACAACTATAGTTCAACTAAAAAACGACTAGATTGCAACTAGAAACAATTAGAATTTGTAAATGACAACTATGTTACACTCTTGTAATCCTACACTATTACAGAGCTTCTCTGTGACTAGATTGCTACTAGAGAATGACTAGAAAACAACTAGAATTTTCTAGAATTCTTTTGGTTGTTTTGTAATCATTTTTTAGTCGTTTTCTAATTTGTTTCCCGATTATTTGTCTTATAGCAATTGTCCCATATCAATTGTCAAGAGTACCATTAGGTTAGACATATAAGACTTGTAAGTTGTTGTATTCTTATGTAATGAACTCCCTTAGTAGAATTTTAAGATTTCTATTAGGTGTAGATTTCTACAAATTGTCGATTTTAACAATTTGTCGATTTCTACAAATTGCAGGTTTCTACAAATTGTAAAAATCCAAGAATTTTAAAGTACATAATTTACTAAATCAATTAAATCTTTTAAATTTAAATATCTAAAATTTAAAATAGAATTTAGATTTGTAATATACAAAAATCTACAAATCATTAAGATTAAAATCTACAAATCTACAAATCTACAAGTCGCAAACAAGTTGCAAACAAGTCACAGATGAGTCGCCGACAAGTCGCAATGAAGTTCTAGATGAGTTGCATACAAGTCGCCAACAAGTTGCAATGGAGTCACAGATAAATCGCAAACAAGTCGCACAACTTATCGATTGAATGACCGACGTCACGTGGCAGCAAGTATACATAAGCGACCACGTCAAAAAAGGCCGTCGACAAAGTTCAAACTATGCTGCCGGATAAAAAAAAGATTCACTTCATTTTGCAACTCTAATTTTCCATGTGACTTGTCCACTGCAACTACGGACCTCTAGATTCTCACCTGTCGCAAATTAGTTACACAACTCAAAAAGCAGTTGCTCTTTGCAATCGCAAAACCCTTCATTTTCTTCTAGTGCATGGGCTGTCTCAGATTTCTGCGCAGGCCATGGAATCTCCGCAGTGAGGGGATGATTGAAGAACTCCTTTACGGAGTTCCCAATCAATATCAGTTGACAGTGAGGGGTCGTCCGAGAGCATGGACCCATGAACTTTGGGCCGAAACTTATTTTGCTGTAGATAGAGGGGCCGGATGGGCCAGTCGGACGGAAAAATACGCAAGGGAAAGATTTCAGAACTCAACCGACCCAAAGGAGGGATATGCAGCGAGTGACTACATCATCCCCCAGGATCAACAATTCTTAGAGGTCTTGATTTCCATCCTGTATCCGGAGAAGCCCAGCCGGGTTACGATAATGGTGGCCAACACCATATTTGGGGCACTAGGGGATAGGATAAATCCGGCTCCAAGACCCGTAAACTGGGGTGGACTTATCCGATCCATAGTGGATAAATTAGCTAAAGGTATTGCATGGAGGAAGTCGAGCCCGATTAGCCCGTACCTTTTTCACATCTACTATCGCCAGGAGACCTTAAGCGAGCCAGAGCAAATGATGTACCGGAAAGGGGAGAACCTCCTTAAGTATGGATTGCTTCTGGAAAACGAGCCGGAGGAGCCAGAGGAAGAGGAGGAGGAAGTTCTGGAAGCCACCCATGCTACTCCGGAGAAGGCCGGATCTAGTCGCCAGAAATCTACCGACCTAGGCGTACGAGGAAAGCATGAAGCTAGAGGATCCGGCTCACCCGGAAGTCCGATTCCAGGATCAGATCTGGTCGAGACCGTTGTTCACTGGTTGAAGGCCACAAAGGTGGTGAATGATTGGATAACGACACTCGTCCCGGAAATATGTGGTAAACTGGGAGTGAAGGACAAAACGGAGATCTTTGACACCATCAAGCACAGACCTGATCCAGAGGAACTCTGACTCCTGTACGCTCAGATCCGGATTCTGCAAGAGGAGCGGAATCACTACCGGAACCAACACGTTTGGTCGGAACGGGAGATGCACGTGGCAAACCGGAAGGCAACGGAGGCAATGGACCTCGTCCGGAAGCTGAGGAAGCTAGTGGATCTTCCAGCCAGCACAATTTCAAGGGCCCAGTTGTGGAACAACCAGATGGTGATGTGTAGGCACTAGATTACCCATCCTTGGTAATAAAGCAAACACCGACCAGGTTCTTTGTTTTTATCCATTTTTTTAATATATGGGGGTGTTGTGAGCGCGGTCCACTGTGTCTTCCAAGCAATGGATCTTTTTTGCTAACGTTTTCTAAGTGCCGTGGATGGGCAACAAAAATAACTAGAAATGCATGTGGTAACTCACAGGCTAACTGCAATGATCAGGGGTGATAGTGAAATTCTAACTCCCTAACTATCTATCCTATGTCTAGGGTTGACTGGGTAGTTGGCGTCATTTCTAATGTCCCTAACTACGTGAAAGGGGAATCCTTATGTTTCTTCCATGAACCCTTAAGACTATCTTTGTGTTTTGACACTCCACTTGGAAGTTCTACTTCTAAAGACTAATCCTAAAGCTCAACTTTTACTCTAATTTTCAACCTCTAATTGTAACTCTAGATTTTACTCCTTAGCACTAACTCTAAATTTTAACTTCCAAACTTGACTCTATGTTTTAACCTTTACTCTTGTTTTTTACTCCTAAATTAATTCTAGAATTTACCCTCGAAGTTTAACTCTATCTTTTGACTTTTAACCCTAGATTTTTAGTTCTAGAATTGACTCTACAATTTAACTTCTACTTCTAATTTTTACTTATACTTTGAGCTCTGATTTTACTCTAATTTTTTGCTTCTCAATTGACTCTAAAATTTAACCTCTAAATTTTTATTCTTAACCTACCTTAAGATTTGACTTGAGAATTTGACTCCTAGATTACACTTCCAAATTAACTCTAACCGTTTTACTTTCCAAAGTTAATTCTAGATTTTTAACAGCTAATTAATTCCTAGTTTAAATCTTAGATTCTCTTTCTAATCTAAATCCCTAATTTCCGTCCATGGTTCTTTTTGGATGAAATTTTAATCCAATTCCTCCGTCCTACCCCCTACTACTTAACTTATCCTAACACGGTCGATTTGAAGCCAAATCCTAAGTGTAATATGTTTTCGGAAACCTCTATCCCTATTCTAGAAACTTTTGAATCTAAACTTTTACTTTGCACTAATCACGGCTTGCTACTCACACTTTAAAGGGCTGATTAAGAAAATCAACACTAATCAGGGAAAAAAACACCAAAGATTAATTCAAAAACTCACCTCTTCACTGCCGGTTTCGGAAATCACTTTGTCCACGTCCACGTATACATCCTCATGCTCCATGGTAGCCTTTTGTTTTGTTTTGTTTTTTCCAAGCTCACCGCTTATTTTAAGAAAATGTTACACCCTTACAATCTAACTTCCCTCTTTCCCTTCCTCCTTCCTTTTCTTTCTCCCTTTCTTCTTCTACACTAGTACTATTCCACCTAAGCTTTTATGGACGTCTTACAACTATAGATTCAAACTCCAAGGAGGTTTTAATGTTCCTCCTATCCTCTTACACAAAAAGTCTTACGCTTGTCATTCTAATCCTTCTTCTAATGGTCATTATGAATTCTCAAGATTTACTTCCCTAAGTCTACCTAATCCTAAGCCTAGGTCACTATTTATCGTCTCTCTCCTAGTTCTCCTATATAGTCATCTTTTCCTCTACTTCTCTTTGTATCTTTGAATGGTTTTGTAGGTTTTTGAACGGCATATATTCCACGTGGAGCTTATCTTGGGCTTGTGTGAGCTCCCAATTTGTCATTTGGGACTCGTAGAATTATTTTTTTGGAAATTTGCAATTTAAAGTTGATAAAAGTATACAAAAAGCCATAAAAAGAGTGTAAAACCAAAATAGGGTTGTGACATATCCATTGTAGTATTTGGTCTAGATTTGTGTCTAGACTTAGAATCCCACCAAATCTAGCCTAACAACAGGTAGAAATAGCGAAACGGTTAGATTTGAAGGATTTGAGTCACATAGGCTCAAAGGGGCTAAATCCCACCATGAATTTGGCAATTCATGGCTAAGTCGGTCCAAGGGATCCACAGCGAGGCCACTAGGTCGGATCCTAGAGTTAGGTTTTAGAATTCCCCGTCAGATCGACAAATTCTCCAAACCCCAATTGTTAGTATGTAGGAGCCACTGACACAAGACCGGGCCCGTGGAGGAATCTACAGCCCAAGGATGGTGTTCTAGGGTAAATCCCATGCCAAGAGTCCCACGACGAAATCGATTCGCCAAGATTTTTCTATCTGCAAAAGATTCCCGCACCGTCGCTAATTCAAGGAGATGGCTAGTTTCATCTCCACTGACCAATCGTGCCAGGTATGGAAACGCACTTGCACGTCTTTCATGCGACTCCCTAAGAGGTCACGTAAAAATTTCCGTCATCTTCCGACTTGCAGAAGAACCTTTTCTGGATGGTCAACCCTTTTAACCTCCAACGGGAATTTCATGGAAATTATCCAGGTTACAAGAAAATCTCACTAAAAACTAGACTATCTTGTTTTATGTTAATAATGGGCTCCGTGAAGTTTCATGACATTCCGATAGCGGCAAGTACCCGAACCGGCAAGATTCCTCGGAAATTAACCATGTGGTGGGGTCCCTGCCGCGTTGACAGGCATTCCGGAATTCTGAAACCATCTTTGAATTCTGAAACCATCTTGCTAGGATGGAGGTCAATCTAAACTAATTTGAATTGAATGTCACTTGATCTAGATCGTTCTAGCAATGTATAAAATCTCCCTCTAAATTGATTGCACCTGTCTTGCATTACTCTAAAAAAATCTACAAGCATTGCAGCTTCATTTCCCTACCACAGAGCTCTTTCTATGGGTTGTGAGAGTAAAGGCTCAACGGTCATCTCTTGATAATAAATTTTTTAATATTTTTTTAATGGCTTTATTCTTTTTAATGAAATTGTTCATGAGAATTTCTCAAATTGATGGCTAGAAGACTATAAATGCAACCTTCATAGTTTAAGAAAGTTCAGGCCCCATCCAGCTATTGAGTGCATACATCTTTTAAATTACTCTTTAACTTCACTAAAATTATCCACAATCTATCTATATACAATTAAGCCTAAACCGTCAAAATGTTATTCCTACAGACCATTATTTGCATTTATCAGTTGCTTAGGGTACTTTCAAACTCATTCATTATCTGGAACCGCACTTTATTGTCACCATTTTCACTTCATGATTGTTCTAAAAGCATCCGGAAAGGACTGTGGTTTATGCCCAAAAAAAATTGGGTCCATACAAAGAACTCATTGGACTATTTTGGATGCTTATGTAGGGACGGTTGTTAATGCCCGAACTATTCTTGAGCCCTCTCCTATAGATCAATTTGTTATTGTTGAAGGCTTTCCTAACTCTTTTTCTAGCTATACATAAATTTTAAGCTTTTTGCCTTGCCACAAGGTTCATTGATAGAGAGAGATTGTTGAATTGGGTATGATTGTTTACTAGATTTGTTAAGGAAACAAGAGTTGTGATATTGGAAAAGGTGGTATTAAAGTGGCCTAGGTGTAGATTTGTACACTTGACTAACTAGTTGATTGTGGTAAATCAGGGAGGTATGGAGAAGAGCACATATTTGAATCTAAAACTTATTATTTTGATTCTAATGGTAGGACCTTTGTTGGTTTCAATTGTTGGAAACTTCTTGTTATATCATTTTTTTCAACAAGGTCTATATCCCTTAATTATGGTCGAGAAGAAGAGCATCACTCTTCACCCTTGGACACCCTAGGACTTTAGGAGTATCCCTTGATGCTCTACAATACTCTACATGTAGTGGATTGTAGAGGTCTTCTATCATCTACTTTCAAGCAAAATTTTCCAATCTTTTGGATGTCCTTGAAGGAAGTGATAGATCTGATGCAATGAAAAGTGACATTTCCTTGAACTGTGCTACTATGATGAATAGAAGAGAATCTTTGCACTAATCAAGTTGTAAGAAACCTTGGAGCATACCACTATGGAAAAACAATTTGTTCATAAAATGTAAGAAATAGATACCAAGCTATCATACGTGTTTTGGTTAGGCTTCCTTTTTGTAAGCTTTCCTTTCAACACTTACTTGTTATCAAAGTGAGAATTGCCATGAGCTGATTGATGTATAGAAAGCATGCATTTCAATTACTCTATAAGCTAATTCCTTTCTTTGTGTTGTTTCTTCAAGTTCTTGTTTCATGAAAAATAATGTAAGTATTCCTTTTCCTCGTCCAAACCAACGCAACTTCTTCATTCATAATCCCATCCCAATTCATTTGTGAGTCGTTAGTCAATGTCTCTATTTTAAGATACTTGTTGCACTCCAAAATATTGTATGAATCTAACAAAACAATTCATCTTCTATTGTTTTTGAAATTGTCAATATTTCAATGAGTTAACTCTAAAGGACAAGCCTATGACCACAAAAATGAACTACAAAATCTTTATATTCTCAATGTTCCCATGTTGTCACTAAAGATTCTTCAATTTTTTTTTAAATTCTCAAAGATGAAATCACATGTCATCTATTGCATTGTAAGTCATAAAAAATTTAGATATTTTTTGTGAAAATTTGAAATTATTGTGAATTTCTTAAGGAAAATATTAAAAAAATTCATATAAAAAACTAAATTAGTTCAAAAAATCTAAAAGTTTCTTCATGTAGTATAAAACATCATGGACTAAAAACACTTATCATATTTTTTTATAAATAGAAATTCAATAGAACATAGTTATAGGCCCAAATTTAAATTGCAATGAAATATTTTGTTTTAAGAGTTTCAAAGTTTCAAGTTGGAATAGAAACTATACTTCTTTAGCGTCATTTCACTTGTCATGATCAAATTTTTTTAAATCAATTTTATTATTCAAATTCACATTAAATGCAAAGAATTTGAAGTTATCAAAATACACTACATGGTAATCCGTGAATTAAAAATCTTCCAATGTAGAAAAGTCAAAAATATCAACACAATAAACGGATTTTCAAACCCACCTTCTTGCAAAAGTGTTGAATCAAGCCCCCCTTCCAAAAATTGGATAAAAATTCAATTTTTTTCATCTCATAGTGATGCAAAATGTCAACCAAAAGGTCATTTTTTTTTGTTATTATATAATTATCAAATTAGTAAACCATTGTCACAGACGTAAAATTCAAAATGCAATAAGGTATTTAATTTTAGGAATTTTTTTGAGTTTTAATTTGAAATAGGAACTAGACTTTTTAAGCTTCATTTCATTATTAGGCTCAAATTCAAAGGTGACCAAATTTAGTGAAATTTCTATCAAAAACTATTTATAGCTACAATTAATGTGAGTACAATTGTTAAATTTGAAATTCAAACATATTTTCATCCTTTATTTTTGGCTATTTATGAGAAATCAGAGGGGATTTTTGTTGAATTTGTTCACATCTATTGTTCTCTCAGCAAACCAATAAATGTATAGGGTTCAATATTCACTTTGTATATTGAATATTTTTTTAGAGAAAGTTGCATATAAATGTAATAATAAAGGAATTGACAAGTTTTAAGAAGATTTTATACTTTTATTTCTTCTTATTGCAGTCCCAAATATTTTATTAACCCAAAAGTATCAAGAGTTCCCCTGAGGGACTTTAAGGACCTTGGACAAAGACCTATGATCTGAATTTTTGGCAAGTTTTTTCAAGATAGAAAAACTAATTAGCTTTTGGAGAATATATTTTTTATTTCAATTAGTACTCGGGAGCAAAAGTTATGCTACCAAAATAGGCAAAAGTGATTAGTAAGAAAGGCCCACAAAAACTTTAAAAATTATTATTATATAAATTATTTTTTACATAATATATTATTTCAATTTAAAAATATCTAATTTGAACATTCCATTTGGATAAGTGATGTGAAAGTTATAAGTTTTTTTGTTTTTTAAGGAATCTTTGCAAATTTTGAAAAAAATAATGTCCTATATCCATTTATGAAATCAATTTTAGCAATTTAAAAAAAAAATTGCACTACATGGTTTAATTTGCTTTCTAGAACAATCTCACTATTGGAATTAGCGTGTTTTGATTGTATTTTAGAGTATTAACAACTTAGTTTTTCCTTCTAGCTTGGACCTATTTTAACTTCACAATTTTTTAAAAGAATGAAAATCATCGGGGGGAGATTGAATTTTTTTTCCAAACTCTCAACTTAATTTTATAACATAAAATTTTTTAATTCCCAATTTGGAGTACGAAGTTCTTAAGGCAAGAGGATTCAAAGCCTTCTAATCTAGTCAAGCTAGGAACAAAAGAACTCATTTTTTTTCACTTTTAATGCTTATATCTTGTAATTAATATGGCCAAAATCTCTAAAATTTATTCCAAATATTCTCATACTAATCTTCAGTAAGATCCTACAATTGGATATGCAAAAGAAACAAATGCTTAAAAAAAAATTTGTTTGCATGAAAAACAATTGTCCTAAGAGTTTTTGACCAAAAAATGATCTTAGAACTTTAGAAATTAATGCCACTTTGAATTGTCACTTTTACATGCAACAATACATTTTTACAACATTGCAAAATTCTTTGTTATTATGTGCCTAGGTTGGTGATATAAAAAAAATGGCAAATAAGAAAAAGAAAGAAAAAGCAACTAATCTCAAGTATCTCCATTCAATAGAAGCATATAGTTATAAATGCGTAATCCTCAGTGTTTGACTAATTGGACACTTGTATCTGACAATCTTAGAATTTCAAAACATTCCAAGTCCCTGTTCTAAGGTAAACCAGCCTATGACAGGCAGAATGGCTGGTTTGCCTTCTTGGCATTTTTGAAAAAAATTAAATTTTTTTAATATAAAGACAAACATGAGAAATAGAGAGAGCAATTGAATTTTATTTTTTGATAAAATATAAGTTTGTTATGAATTTTGAAGTGTGCTACCTAATTAGTTCAAAACAGTCAGTAGACTAGTACCCTCAAACCGGCAAAAATTGTACCCATAATGGTCATCTTACCACTTAATGCAATCACAATATTTCCTAATACGGCCATGACACAAAGGATTAAAAATGTTAATTCTTGTAATGAATTTACACTAGAAAGGTAGAAGTTCCTAAAAGAATCATTCCATTACCATCACTCAAGGCATTGATTTTGGCCACTAACCAATCTAATGAAGTCTTAATCTCATTCATTAGCAAAAATCTTCTATGGGTTGATGTAAGCTTGTAAGAGGTGATTGTAGATAGATTTAGATCCTAATTGGATTATCTAAACCAATAGTAAAGTTCGTTCTTAGGGAGGTCAATTGAATAGGTTTGCTTCTACAACGGCACAAGAATAACCAAATAGGATATTAAAATACAAAAGAAGGAAATGCTTCCAACTAATATTAATTAATTTCTCACAATGTTTATAATAATTACTAAATTAATTATTCACTCCACTCTTAATGGCCACAAGGTTTAAACAATCTCCCGATTATTCTTTGACATTCTTTTATCTTCATCACCTGCTCTCCAACTCGGGTCTTGATCTCTTTTCACCCATTCGGATGCACTCCTGCTCGAACCACCAACTGGGCATGTCTTCACCATCAGCAGCCACCAACTCGACCAAGCTTGTCTCCAATTTGGTCCGCACCACATTCACTTCTTCAAACTGTTGTCTGCTATTTTGCTAGCAACAAAATTTTCTTTTACAAATTCTCTTTGCTTCCTCTTAGTCTCACAATTTGGTCTCTCAACATTCTCCATAACTGAATACTATTTTTAATTTTCCATTCTCAAATTAAACAAGCATAACACATAAATGCACAAACACAATTTGGAAAATTAAACAAACAACATCCAGGCTTTTAAACTTCCAATTCGGACTTCATTCACCTACCACAATTATCACTCAGGTCACACACATGCAACATCCCACCAATTTGAAGTAACATGAATCATAATCCATAACTTCCAATTTGGCACATTCATTACACACACACATGACATAACAACTTTTACTGCTCCAAATTGGTGAACAAATTCACCATTAACTTAGTGTTAAGCTCACAGCTTTTAAACATCTCAATGTTCCTAATTGTTTCTAAGTCCTCTCTCCTGATTTCCAACAAGGACTTAAATTCTCTTTGCCACTCACTTCGACAACTATAATTCCGTTTCACCAACTTGAATCCATAGTCGCTCATATCACTTCATCTTCTCACCCACTCGGTAAATTCTTCAAACTCCTGCAGATACCAAATCACACAGACTTCCACCCGTCCCCACTTGGACACAGATAATTCTTTTGAACTACTCATTCTTCACAATAAATATCCATCTTCATGACAAATTTCCAATTTGCTCTCACATCATTCCACGTGACACACAAGCATCACCACTTAACACAAACATTCACACACACCAAAAACAACCAAACACACACGAACAAGAGAAAAAAAACGCAGCTCTCAACAGGTTGGGACTCGCACCGGATTCTCCTTCAACAGTGGGTAAAAAACTAAATTGGCCATGCTCCTCCTTAAAACCCCAAATTGGACAGTTACTCCAACTTAAGAAAACCACTAACTGCCTTGGCTGGCTCCGCAAACTGTCAACTGCCTTGCATCAATGCATCCAACTCGGCTCAATCTTCCAATCAACTGCCCAATCGGATCAATGCTCATTCACCAAGTTGGAACCATACAGACATCAGACCCCTACTTGGTTTCACTAACCCCTACCACACTAAAAATAACTCCCCACTTGGAATTTCAACTGCTGGATTCATTCCGACTTGGAACCATCCCTGAACATTTCCCACTTGGAATCTCTCACATACAACTCAAGGAATCAATCCATAATTGACATTCCCAAATGGCCAACTTGACTCCAAATCGAATTCTAACTCACCCAAAACACCAAATTGGTAAACAAACATCTCAAAATTATTACAATCACATTGAAAAAAAACCCGCAAAAAGCTACACAAAAACTCAAAATTACAAGCCAATTAGGTTATCTACAGTGATTCTTTAGGTATATGCATTAGGCAATTGCATGTCATGGACTAGTTTACCTTAAATTGCACTTTTTGTTTTAATGCTTATTTAAACAAGTCCGGAGAAAAAAGACATTTTTTTGTGTTTTTGATATTTGCATCCTTTTAAAGGATTATAAGTAACATGATTGAACTAAGAAAATTCTAGGACTTACTTTAACCCCTAAAGATCTTTCATGTTTAGAAGCCCCAAAACTACTTCAAAATACTCATCCCCAAAGCAAGGTCGAAATCTTGTCTCCAAAACAAGGTCAAAATCTTGTCCTCAAAGCAAGGTCAAATTTGAGAATTGTTAATTCCAATATAAGAATGTTCTAATAAACATTTAATAACATTTGCTTTTATTTGAATTTGAAAATTTTCAAAATTGAAAGCAAAAGACAACTTTGTATGTTTTTCTACCTTTATTTCCCTCAAAATAAAAAATCCTCATAGCTTTTACCTCACTATTTTGGAATTTAATGGTTCAAATGTTTTTGAGTAGGTATCAATCAATACAATCCCCAAAAAATAAAAACTATTTTTTTAGAATATATATTTTTTGTTGCTTGTTTTGATATTGAAATTGAAAAAAAAACTTCTAACTTTTGAATTTTTTTATTGGAATGACATGAAACAAAGCTTCACATATACATTATGATGAGTACCATCCATTTTACAAAAAATTTACAAAAAATTTAAATTATGAAGTCAATAGAGCTTGCCCAAGTTCTCAAAAAGTCTATAGTGGGTTCCTTGGTTCTTCATTGGTTGAATATCCAAAAAATATTCTCTCATATGACATTTGAAGCTTGTTTTAGTAGTACTGTTTTAAATTACTTATGGTAGCTAGACATAAATTATGCTACCCTATGTTTGAATTCACCTATAATTTTTAACACCTATATTAGTGGCATGTGTTCTTATAAATAGTTTTAAATTAATTTTTGGCTTTATATTTGTAAAAATATGCATAGACCAACAAGACTTTAATCCCTTAAAGACCATGCGTTCAAAATTTAAACAATTGATGAATCCAAACACTTTCCAAGCATTCAAAAATGGATTTTTTAATCCATGATTTTTATTATTGATGTTTGTGTTAGTTCTTTAAACATTTGCATGGTATAGATTTTGAAGAATTTGCTTTCCAAATATTCTATAATTCAAAGGATACGAAGAAGTTTGGCCTCAAAAAGTAACTTTTATAGTAAAAAATTGATCCTTCAAAACGATTTGAATAAAAATAAAATACAAACCTTTCAAATTTCCATTGTGTAATAATTCATATTTTGAACTTAAAGAAAAAAAATTCTTGAAAAAATGACAAATATTCAATCTACAATTGATTTTAGGAAGAATTTATAATTTTGGCTTCAAATTAATTGAAAAATATTGGTTAGTATAATGGTTGATCTAACCATATGGATATATATTAATCTAAGAATCATCATTTACAACTGTTGTTGAGAGTTTTCCATAGTTTTGGATATTGGGACAACTCTTAGTCCTAAGGGGGTTATTGTGTTTTCATTGTATAAATGAAGTGAATTGGACATTGCAATGAAACTTTCAATTGGAACTTAGAAAACCTTAAGAACCACATGGGTGTAAAGATATAAAACTATAAAAGTCATTTTCTTAGAAAAACACTAACAATTCTACATATTAATCCCTAAAGCTCCATTGTCCTTACATGGGACAAAACGGATTTTGAGCAGGTTCTTATGATCTCACTTTTTTACTAAATTTTTTTGAAACTTTTTCAGAAGATAGAAAAAATTAATAGCATTCTAGGAATATAATTTTTTTTATTTCAATTGGTGCTTGGGAGCAAAAATTATGCCACAATAACTTCAAAACAAGGGAGACTAGGCATAAAAAAAATCCACAAAAAACTAAAATAAATTGAAATATATATTTTTTAGATTATATTTTTGTCTAAACAGAAAGCTTTGATTCATTCTAGTTGGATTAGTGATGCGAAAGTTATGAAGCTTCTTCTTTTGCACGCAATTAGAGCAACTTTTTGAGATAAATTGTTTTTTTCACTTTGAATGCTAATATTTTTCAATCTATAAGGTCAAAAATCACAAATTTTCTACGACTTGATCTAAAAAAAGTGTAAAGTAAGGTTTTATGCTTTGATTCTATTTTTTTTTTGTAGGTGAATGTAGCAAAAGTAGTAGTTTTAAGTGGCTTTTGACCCCCCAAAAAGGCCTTGTGAGACTTTAGGAATTAAATCCATTTTGCATGGTTGTTGTTTTTGAAAAAAAATTCATTTAAAAATGAAACCAAAAAATTTCAAGAAATTTATTGACAATGGATTCTTTTTTAATCAGCTGATGAAATTTTAAATTGCTATAAATTCTTTGAGTGGTATAGCTCTTTTTGGTTGAATGTTCGCTCTTTTAAATGAAGTAATCAAGTTTCTTGTTTATTGGCCCAAACCAATGCAAGACAAACTTCCCATCAATAGAGATTAATATGAGGAAGTTTGAGTAGCTACCTTACACATATAGGGACAAAATCTCTCATAGCGTAATTCTTTGTTATATACATATATTTTTTATCTACATCCATACATGTAAATAGCTTCTATCACTCCATTGGAAACTATATTCATCACTATCAAAAATCAGTGAACAAACATGTGCACTACAAGACATAGTATTGGCTCACTTCTTGAGCAATATCCTACTCAAACTTCCTCACATGTAGCTTCCATCAATGCAAAAATTAGGCGATTTTATCGCTCAAAAGGAATATTGAATGATAGATTCCCCTATTTTTAATGAATAAGATCTTTGAATTGCTATATAATCTAAAGATAATATCATTCTACTATAAATTAACATTCACACTTTTGAATGAACATATGTGCTTTCGTCCATGTTGATAGATGTAAATAGATTCACCACTCCATCAGAAATCACTTTGTGTGCTGCCCTAAAAAAATGAAAAAAAAAAAATACTGCCCCTCCTTCCCTTGCCGAAACAACCCCTGGTTTGCATCCCCTGGTTTGCATCCCCTTATTGGTAAAGAAGCTGTGGAAGTGGCCTTCTCGACCAATGGGAGCCACCCTGGACGTCACGTCCAGATAGAAATGACGGACAAGCCCACGGATGGATGAATCTTCCATCTCATTAACAAATATGGATGATATCTGTTGAGTTTGTAAGCAGAGCCGTCAACTGAAGAACCCCTTTCACTCCGAGACTTGCACTGGCAAGTTGCTTGGCATTTGTGGAGCTATGGCGAAGGCTGCTGGGTCGGCGAACGTCGACCCCATGGGCAAGGTACTGACGCACTTTCTCAAGTCCAGACAGTTTCTATTCTGTTTTGGGATCGATTTCTGGTTCGAATGTTTGCGGTTGATCTCTCTGATGTTGTGTAGGTTTAGTTTACGAAGCTTTAATTTCTTTTGTTTCTGAAGAAGCTCTTACTGTTGGAGAGGATGATGGGCTCATTTGAAGCTTATTATTTTATTGAGGTCTTTGTAAGCATTGAGAGATGAGGCGGAGTGATTGGATGTGTGTGTTTTATGTTATGTGTAGTTTTTTGTTAGATCTTTGAGTTGGTGTTTTCAATATCAAGAATCGTGACATTTTTTAGGGTTCCTCCACTGCACTGAAGTATCCAAATCGATCGATTGATCGTTTGAATTTGGATTTGTAGAAAGTTCTATGAAATGTTTATAGAAAGTTTGGATGGTGTCTTGATATCTTTCCATTAATAGCATAGAGCTCATGAGAGCTCTGCGTGTGGGAGTGGACGACTGCTTGATAAAATTCGAGTGCAGCTTGTAGTCAATCTTGGGTTGCATGTCTAAATTCAATGCTGATTCTTATTCTGAAAGCAAAGGCCGCATGCTTATGTTTAGGTTTGGTTTGCAAAGCTTTCGTCTAATGCAGAGAAACTACCTCTAGGAGACGGTGATGGGTTCATTTGCAGCTTAATATTGTTTTCTGGAGGTTCTGTGTGCATTGAAAGGTGAGGCAGAAAGTGCGCGTGTGAGTGTGTGGGGTGTGGTTTGTGCTTCTATGTGAGTGAGTCTTTTCGTCTATCAATTGTAAAATACATTCTTTAGCGGTCTACTGCTGCACTCAGTGTCCCTCGTCAGCAATTGTATCATTCATTCGTCAGCTGCACCCAATTCATCTGATTCTATCAAATAGTTATAATATCTATGTTTAGTTTGCAGGCTGGCTTGCGAACTTGCCATTAATAACGTAGCACGTAGGTGACTGCCCTAAAACTGTCTCCTTAAGCTTATTTGTGCATATATGCATTGAAAATTATAATCGGCGTTTACTATTTTTTTTGAAGCAAGTGAGCTTCTTGAATTTTTTTGGAGAATTTATGAATGTTTCTGTCATATATGTGCAGCCTTGAACTTGAATTTGTCCTTTGAGAAGACTTCTTTGACACAGGCTTCTTTCTCTAAAGGGTCAATTATTTTGCAATCATGTTGCGCTATGCACGATGTGTAAAGTTAAAGATAATAAACCATGACGGTTTTAGGTCATATTAGAAGCACTTCGAAAGTACCTAGGGAGGGCAATGGGATTGTTTATCTTTGCCTAATTCCATATCTCTGACATAATTGGGGAGGGCAAAGGATTGGCTAGTATGAAAATAGGCAATGCAACTTCCATAACAGAGTGCGATTTGAGAGTGTTGGATTGGGAATGTCTGTCTCAAGGATTTTGAGAGAACAGAGGATGTGGTATTTGCAATGTGCTATTAAATAGGTACCGTTGTATAAGGTAGTATGCTCTTAAAGCGATCACTTAAGAGCAGATCGCCTTTTCAGGGAAGTTAAACTTATTGAAACAATTTTCAGTAAATTTATAGAGGAAGAAAAATGGAATTGGCATCTAACCCAAGTCGTTTCATATTTTTCAGATCTTTGTAGCATTAGTTATGAATTTTTGAAGTTCAAACACAGTGGTTTCTAAAAGCGACCACCTTCTGAAATGTACACAGTTCGAACATTGAAGAAAGCAAAATGTACCTGTGTCATGATCGCTTTTAGAACATGGGCGCTTTTAGAGCATACTACCTTACCTGTACGCTTGGCTAACAAATTGATTGTGGTGAGTCAGGGAGGTATTCAGAAGAGCACGGGCTTCAATCCAGGGCTACTTGTTCTGATTGTGGTGGTGGGAGCATTGTTGATTTTTGGTGTGGGCAACTTTTTGTTATATCAATATGCTCAGAAAAATGCCCCGCCTAAGAAAAAGAAGCTAGTGTCGAAGAAGAAACTGAAGAAGGAGAGGCTGAAGGGAGGAGTGCGTCCAGCCGGAGACTAAATGGTCACAAGGCTTGTTTTATCTTTTTGAGAAGATACTGATGTTTTGGGAGGAAGGCCGAGACAAAAAGGTTGAGCTGTTGTCCAGTTCTTCGGTATTGTACTGTACATTGACGTAATTGGTTTTATTTTAATTTTATTCCTAGCCAGCATTGGCTAGTTGGGTCTCTGAGCAGAGCATCACTTTGGGTGTGAAAGACAGGCTGGTCTTACGAGTTCTGAGTTTTGTATCCAATAAGGGCATGTTGAATGAGAGGGTGTAAATTTATCTTCCTTCACTTTGCAGTGGAAGGCATCTTTCTGCACGTGTATGTTTGCATTGGAGAGGATGCGACATACTCAACTGTTGCCAATGGTATGCCCCTTGCAAATCATTTTTTTTTTTTTTCATTTTTCTATGAAATGCCAAAGTAGTGATATTAAATGTTATAGCAATGCTCCAAATTTCAACATTCATCCACATATTGGATATAAAATATCACATTAGTGCATATCACATGTCCATAATTATGTTTTCATCCATAATTTGGTGATTTCATCCAAGATTTTTTCTTAATTTGAAGTTTTGGTACTTTTCCACCCTTTCAATATCATTATATTTGAAAGGCATGGTGCTAGACCCAGTACTTTGATGCAAATGGCCACCAAATTGCCAATAAAAAACATGTTGATGCAAATGAAGGATTGTTGGTTGTTGAAGTTGAAAGATTGAATGCTCCAAGTTGAATGGTTTAGAAATTGTTTATAGAAATTAAGCAAACAAACCATTGGGGACATCAACAAATTCATTACATCGAACAACTCAATAGAGCTTGCCTCATAGTTCACAAAATTTGAATAAAATTGGACAAAGTGAATTCAAGTGAGATGAAGAGATGCTATGATCACCACACTTTTTTGGAAGTTCTATATTGTAGGGAACAATGTAATTCATGGTCTACAATAACAATTTGCAACTAAAATTAATTGAATAAGCATTTGAGTTTAGTTTCCATTATTATACGAGATGAATTGTTGGTGCAGTTTGTTGGCATGTATTTTGGACAACATTTGAATAAACTATGAATTTCAAAGTGTTGAAATAGGTGTATTGGTAATCAATCCTAGGCTCTTATATTCAAATTTACATTTTAGACAAGAATCTAAAAAGATTGTTTTGCGAACATGTCATAAATAGGAACAATTATTTTATTTTGATGTCTAAAGTTGCCATTGTTATCAAAGTTGATTTGAATAATCACATTAAGCTATATTGAAATCACTTGAAGAATCAATTATTTTAAGCAGCCGTTTATGAAGTCAACATGGGATGCCATTTTATACCTACATTTATACCCATGTTTTTCGTTAAAGCAATTAAGACTATCCTTGATGTCTATTCAATGGTATGTTCATGATGCTTTCAATAAGACATGATTTGCCAATTGTTGAAGTAAAACTCTCATATCTTCCTTCCTTCAATGACATCCTACATGTAAGACATTCCATGTACCATGAAGGTAGGTGTGCTAAAATTGCCCTTGTTTTTTATGCACCTTTTTACTCATGGGTAGCATTGAGGTTTTCAATGCACCAAACATGAGCATTTTTGTATAGGGGTGTTTTCATAGCATCCCTACATTCCAAATTAGAAAATTTATAAATCATGCTTGAAGAGTTTACAAATTATACATCAATAAGTTAGATGTGACTATTGTATTTTTTTCAATAAAAATTGATTGAAAAATATTTTGAGGCTTGCATTCTATTGGAGAAACATATTAAAACTTCACAAGCAAGCTTTATGGACTAGGTAATATGAAAGCTAACCCTTGGTATAAGAAATAACATGTTGAGCTAGGAGAGGGCAACGGATGTTCTTCCTCTTACTTTCACATCACTAGACATCACTTCAATGTTGGATGGTTGAATCTTGGTCAACCATGCTCAATCAACGGTTTAGATAGAAGGACATCATAATCACCATTTTAGATATTCTTTGAATTTTAACAACTATCAGTTACCTTTTATTCACATATTGAATTATTTGTTCAAGTACCAAGTTCAAGTTCTTTTTCTATTTCTAACCCCAAATAGAAGTTTTATAGATTTATTCTACTAGAAGAAAATGAGGGGTTCTGCGACTTCAAAGAGCAACTGTTTTTTGAGTTGTATAACTAATTTGCGACATGTGATAGTCTAGAAGTCTGAAGTTGCAGTGAACAAGTCGCATAAAAATTAGAGTTGCAAAATGAAGTGAATCTGTTTTTCGTCCGGCAGCGTAGTTTGAACTTCGTCGACAGCCTTTTGTGACTTGTTTGTAACTTGTTTGTGACTTGTTTGTAACTTGTTTGTGACTTGTAGATTTTTAGATTTTAAAATTCTAATCTTAATGATTTGTAGATTTTGGATATTACAAATCTAAATTCTATTTTAGATTTCAGATATTTAGATTTAAAAGATTTCATTGGTTTAGGAAATTATGTAATTTAAAAATTCTTGGATTTTTACAGTTTGTAGAAATCTACAAATTGTAGAAGTCTACAAATTGTAGAAGTCTACAAACTGTAGAAATCTACAAACTATAGAAATCTTAAAATTCTACTAAGGGAGTTCATTACATAAGAATACAACAACTTACAAGTCTTATATATCTAACCTAATGGTACTCTTGACAATTGATATGGGACAATTGCTATAAGACAAATAATCGGGAAACAAATTAGAAAACAACTACAAAATGACTACAAAACAACCAAAAGAATTCTAAAAAATTCTAGTTGTTTTCTAGTCATTCTGTAGTTGCAATCTATTTACAGAGAAGCTCTGTAATAGTGTAGGGTTACAAGAGTGTAACAGAGTTGTCATTTACAAATTTTAGTTGTTTCTAGTTGCAATCTAG
Organism: Antitrichia curtipendula; assembly: GCA_951230915.1. Lineage (NCBI taxonomy): Eukaryota > Viridiplantae > Streptophyta > Bryopsida > Hypnales > Leucodontaceae > Antitrichia > Antitrichia curtipendula. Next base: position 48,637,710 of record OX579633.1, on the reverse strand, counting down.
TCATTTTTTAGTTGAACTGTAGTTGTTTTCTAGTTGCAGTCTAGTCGTTTTCTAGTCAAACTATAGTTGTTTCTAGTCGCAAACTAGTTGTTTTCTAGTCGTTTTCTAGTCGAGTTGTGGTCAAATTTAGATAATATGTGATTGTGGTTTGCCACAATGGACTCCACGATGCGTAGAGTTGTCCACATCGACAACTGTGATGAAAACTGAATGTAGAATACCTCACAGTAATTCTAATTGCCAACTCTGTTACAATTGTGTAACCCTACACTTCATTCTACGACTATTTTGCGACTAAACAACCTAGTTGTCAAATTTGGTGCATATAGAGAGGATTACAGTTGCAGGATAGTTCTATAGGACAACTAGTTGCATGTAGGTGGTTGTGCCGGACACGTTTTTCTTCTAGTGTTCATGGGTTTTCTTTCAAAGTTTTCAAATTGCAAATGGAATTTTACCTAATTCCACCGGCCAACAATGGGAAGTGCTAGCATGTGAGCATAGAATCTATGAGCCCATGAGCATAGGAGTATGTATTATAGACACTTTCTATGATTATAGGCATCTATGTTATATTTAGAGTCTTTCTATATTATAGTGTACCTATGTTATAAATACATATGTTATAAACACCTTCAAATGGTTGTAGGTACATACCTACAACAAAATTCAAGACTTGTAGGCTCACATCTCTGCGCTCATGTGCTACCATGGTTGGGCTAACAATGAATTAAATAGAAGTCCTTTATTATGATGCAAAAACAACTCCATATTATGAAAAAGAACATGCCTCTCCTTGTCCAATGAAAAATTGTCATCTTTCATGAAATGGCCTCCATTGAGGTTATAGACATTATGATAACTTCATCTAAAATGAACCACTCCTCAAAATTGATCCCTACTTTTGAAGGGAAACTAAATAGGGAGGATACCAAAAATGAAGTGCATGAAAAAGACAAATGTAAGGTGAATTTTGAGTAGTGTGTAGCTCTATTTATAATAATGTGGAGGTGGAAACCTTAGAAGAAGACAGTTTGGGATATACTTTTCGTTGCTTTAACTTCTTACCTACTGCCATTCTTTATATGCATCAAAAGCATTTTGGCATCACCTACATGGCACTTTTAGCACCTTACACCTTGCATCTTTGAAAATCTGTAACTAATTCACAATATGTCCCAAAAATTATGGAATCACTTACATTTTGATTCTTAGTCCTTTACTAATGTGAAGAAATTGTTGTTCATTTTGTAGAGCATATTGTCATGCCACTAAGCTTATTCATGTGATTTTAGGTGTAGTTACCTTACTTCGTGTGTGGATTTTGTTGTACCATGTCCTATAGTTCATTTACGAATTTTTGAATCCTTCTGAGATTAGGAGAACTTTGGGAGGCCCATATGCGCTAAAAAATGAATAGAATTTTGGATTTTGAATTGTGTTGGAATCACACTAAAGTCTACTTTGTCATCATTACAAATGCACATATCTGGTGTTGCCAACATTTGTGAAATTTACTACTTGTATTCAATGGTATACATTTAAGAAATTAATCTTCACAGTTGCTTTAGAGATACTTATTCTCATACCACTTGAATTGCTTATATGATTTCTTGCTTGTTCTTCACTCGAATGCAAAAAATCTTTGATTGTTCTCTACGAAATGGTAGATAGTGTATAAAAGGAATCCAAATTGTTGTATAATTTTAAATTATTCATTTTTCACTTGTTACAAAGTTGAAGTGCTCTTCATTGCAATTTCAACGCAATTTGTGGTTTCAGAATCAGTTCATTTTTTTATAGCAGGCTAGAGCCTTCTAAAGTTGCTGAATTTTCTAGTGAACACTGACTGAAAAATTCATAAATGAACTGACAACTTTGACATCTCCCTCTGTGGTATCATATGTGGCACTTGGACAGCTCATTTCTAGCAAGTATACCTGCAGGTCTGACTTGCTACAATTTGTTACTACTTTAGTACTTTACCCAACCGAGAGAAGATTCTATAGTGTACATCCCTCTCTAAGCCTCTTACAGGTGTACACAAACAATGACACCAGGTGGGTCCTTTTTTGACTTTATGGTGCCAGATTGCACCAAGAAAAATAAATAAATTTGGCTAAAAAAATGGCAAAAATTGTGAAGTTTGTCACCATAAAACTTCAAATTAAAAAAAATCCATCTTGGATGAAATTGTGAGATTGTGAATGAAAACACAATTATAGACATGTGATACATGCAAAATGTGACATTTTCTATCCAATATGTGCATGAATGCTGAAATTTAGAACACCACTATAGCATTTTATATCGCCACTTTGACACTTCATTAGAAATGAAAACAACAAACAACAACTTGATTGACACATCATTCCTTGGATGTTGCAGCAAGTGGGAACATGACTAACTCAGCTCATATAAATTAATCAGAAGCATAGAATACGTGACACGTTGATAACAACTGCAGATATTAACATGTTACCACCAAACATGACTGAGGGCAGACTTTCATGTCGGCCAGCAAAGTCAGCGAAGGTCCAAGGTAATTATTTATGGGAGTTTCATAACGTCTTTGCCATTGATGACAATCGATGCCATTGCTATGCAAGGGAGGCAACTCATTCCTGATCACCCCCCCATTCTGCCAAATGTAGACTGTTCTCTTTCTGTGCAGGAAGTAATGAACAGTGATAAATTACAACACAGTTCCTGACGCAGTTGTGACGCATTATGATTGGCTACAAGACTCTCAATATTGCAACCACCCCTTGGTCGGAAATAGGAAGGTCTATACGTCGAACAAAATCTTCAACTAAAAAATTCATAGTAATTATGTTTTGAGAAATAAAAATTTGAAAAAGTATGGAAACCTTCTATTGTAAATTCTATCTCTGCATATCGGAAAATTTCCCCCACCAAAAAATTCCACCCTGTAGATATGTATATTTGCTTAAGTGGTCAAAAATGGGATGCTTCTCTTAGACGGGAAGCAAATGAAGGAGTAGGATTGCCATGTTAAAGTAATTTCAAGTGTGTTAATTTATAGAATATGATGCTAAAATATCTTTATCAAAATATCACTGACAAGCAGAGTTGTTGTCCAAAATGGGCTTACCTAGCCGGTCCATTCCCACTTGGCCTTACGCACGCTCTTAATAGTTGCCTTTACATTGGAATTTCCTACTATATTTCCACACATTGTTTGGCAAATGCCGAACCTAGTTGGAATCCAACGTGTCTGGGCGTAAGAGTGAGAACAATAAGTAAGGTAACATGTCCAAAAATTGCCCACCTAAGAGCTGAAACTGAATTTTGGGAAGGCAAAACTTCTTGAAATATTTTTCAGTAAATTTTCCTTGAAAAAGAAGTGGATTTGGCCTCTAATCTAAGTCATTTCATATTTTTTGGATCTTTTTGAAATTAGATATGAAATTTTGAAGTTGAATTGGCATAGGGCTCCAAAATTGTCCTCCCCTGAAATGTACACTGTTTGTACATCAGTGAAGGCTATGAAAAAATAGCATGTACAAATCATGTACATTTTACAGGTGGGCGGTTCTTAACCCCTAAAGGTTTTTCACTATGTTTTCACAAAAAACGCTCCCAAACTGCCATTTCTAGTACAAGTACGAAATTTTGGAAAAAAAACATTTTTGGGAACATGTAACCGTAGGATCTTGTAGTAAACTAGTTTGAGAAGATGTAGAAAAAATTTCAGAAATTTCCACCGTGTAGATTGCAAGATATTAGCATTTGAAGTGACAAAAACCCTTTTTTTGTCCCTGCAAAAAACCGGGCAGCTGCACTTCACATGGTCACATTTGTATGAAAAAATGTCCAAAATGGTGGTAACTCTTTGGATTCATTCTTCAAAGCAAGTTAGCTACATGCTTGAAAAATTTCAAATCATTTGGAAATGTACAACATATAGGAAAAAAATAGTAAGTAGAATGAAGTAGAAAATGATTCAAAACACTAGATTGTTAAGGATTTAATTATGGAATTGAAAAATGCCAATCCAAACGATTGTAATGTTGTAATAAAAAATCTACACCTTGTGTTTATATTTTTTTCCAAAAATATTGAAAATTGAGTTAAATAAAGGACTTCAAAGTTTATTTTAGAGTAGAGATTCCATAACTACCCGCAAACTACCCACAACTAAAATTCCTCATAACTTAAATCTCATAAATCAAAGTGGAATGATTCAAAGCTTTTCTTGTGCACATAAATCTAGAGAACCAATTTCAAATTTTTATTTCTCTAGAAAATGATTTTTAAAGAAGTTTTTTTTGCTGCCCGGGCTGCCCGCCGAACAATGAAAACTACATATCATACCATAACTTCTTAACCATGTGGTCAAAAGTTATGAAAATTGTTGGGCCCTAAAGCTACTCCTTGGGCACATCTTGTGTGAAAATTTCAAAGAAAAAAAATAAAAATTCCATTCGTGGTGAGCTGCCCAAAAACGCTATGTTGTCAAAAAACGGTGTTTGGTCCTTTAGGGGTTAATGCCTGAACTATTCTCGAGCCTATTACCCTAGTTTTGGGAGTAATGACAAAAAACTTGCCATTTTTTTCGTAACAATAGAATCTTTGGAATTTGAAGATTTTTTTTGAAAACGTGCGATGTTACATAATGTTGCCTCTTGGTGCACATTAGCTAAGGTAGGCACCCCCAAAATGGCACCTGACCTTAAAGTGCCATCTAGAGGTTGTGTACATTTCCAAAATCAGTTATGTACCTATTTGGATGGAGCGCTTTCAGAAACAAACTTTGACCCTTAATAACTTTTGCATACGGTGTCCAAATGCCACGTTCTCTTGTGCGTTGGAACCTCCTTTCACTTGCCAACAAGAATATATGAAAATTTGACCAGTCTAATAGTAGTAACTAGACTCAGTAGCAAAAAGTGGCGGTTTTGGGTGTACCCACCTTAAAACCGTCATATGATGCTTCGTTTTTGCACTGCTTCGCTTCTGCACAGGGAATCGTGAATCCAGTACTGATGCAACCACGTACATCTTCCTGGCCAAGGCCTTTCTGAAAACTGCAGGTCGATCCCTTGCACTTGATCCCTTGCACTTGATCCCTTGTTTGCAGTGTCACAGGAATGATGAATCCATCCAGTCCGCAATTGAAAGCCTCCGCAATTTTGATCGGTGATGCACAAGTTGTTGCAGACCCTGCGAGGTTTTCCTTCTCAACACTCAAACCAAACACCACTCCAACGGTCGAGAACGCCACACACACGAGCGACAAAGAAACACCAATACCTATCACCTTTCACCTCCCATGACACAGGCTCGAGAATAGTTCGGGCATTAAGAAGCACGCACCTGTAAAATGTACACGATTTGTACATGCTGCTTTTTCATAGCCTTCATTGATGTACAAACAGTGTACATTTCAGGGGTGGACGATTTTGGAGCCCTATGCCAGTTCAACTTCAAAATTTCATAACTAATTTCAAAAAGCTCCAAAAAAATATGAAATGACTTAGGTTAGATGCCAAATCCACTTCTCTTTCAAGGAAAATTTACTGAAAAATATTTCAAGAAGTTTCACCTTCCCAAAGTTCAATTTCAGTTCTTAGGTGGGCGATTTCTGGACTTGTTACCTTAGTTAGTGGTAAGTACAAGCCATGTGTGAACAATTCACAGCTCAAAAACAAGTATGGTACTTCCGAACCTGAACTCATACTTTTACAGAAGTCTTATCTTTAACCCTTGAATGCCCAAGGCCTGTTTTGAGCTTCTTGGAATTTATTCTAAATTGAACAAAAAGACAACATTTTGATAAGTTCTATTGATTTAAAAAAAATTTGTAACCATATAAATTCAAACTAGACATGTTAGAGAGTACATGGGAAAAGAAAACACAACAATATCATTTAAGGATTGAAAGATTATAGTATTTGATCATGAGGGTGTTAAAACTATGAAAATCTTTCAGCTCTCTTTTCACATGTTGAATCCAAAAATTTAGTCACCAAAAAAATATGAGGTTGAAAGGCTTAACATGCATAACCCCAAATCAATTCATGGCTTCTCAAAATCTACTCTACAATTTTTTTAAATGAGTTTCTAATGTGATTTTTTCTCCAAGATCTAGTGTATTTGAGTCTCATTTCCAAGAGCCCTCAACACTACGGAAAGTCAAGATTGCGATGGACATCGTTGCACAAAAATCTTGAATAGAAAAATCATAATCAATCATTTTTTAAATTGGATTTTTGATGCTAAAATTAGACTTCAAAATAAAATTGTCGAAAATATAAACTACTAAAAATAGCAACTTGGTTGGATCTCATTTAACTTCAAAGTGCTGTTGACACCAGAATTTGGTGCCTTGGACATTTAAGGGTTAAACACGGGGAGTTTGCAAACTCTAGGTGGGGAATGGATCCTTTATTGTATACAATGAAATTTTTTATACAATACATGTCCAATGGTATAGTATGAAGCCAATTTGGAGCTTAAATAGAATTTTCAACACTCAATGCAATCATAGTCATAGTGACTTTCTATTCTAGGTCACAGTCCATTACCATATTTGCAACTTCTGAAGAGTGAGAATCCATTATCAACACTCTTTAACCTCCAAAGTCCCAAGGTAATTTTTCTACCAAAAAACATTCAAAACTGCTATTTATGTTGCATTTACCCAAGAAAATAGAAAAAATAACTTTTTTAGAATCTAACCGTTGAATCTTGTACTTGACTTGTCTTAGATCAAGTGGTAAAAATTTCATGAAATTTGACTATACAAATTAAAAGATATTAGCATTCAAAGTTGGGAAAATTTCAGATGACCTTGATCGCCATTTGTGGAATTTTTTTGCAGTGGGCACTTTGAATTTAAAATTTATTTATCTCAAAGAATTGATTTGAAAGTCGAGAAAAAAATTCCCCCCCAAAAAAACTTGATTTTTTTTCTTTAAAAAATTGTTATGAAGTAAATAAGTCTAAAAATGACAGAAAGACTAAATTGTTAATACCTCTAAGATGGAATTGAAACATAATAATCCCAAATGTGAGATTATTCTAGTAAGCATACTTGACCATGTCAAATATTTTTTTTTGAAAAAATGTGAAAATTGCATTCAAAAATGAATTCTATAAGTTATTTTTTTGAAGAAGATGCTTAGATTGCCCAAAAAAAAGATTGTCCATAACTTTCTCATTACCAGTCCAAATAGAATGAATCAAAATTTCACATGTAGAAAAAAATATAATATTATATAAAAAAATATTTAAAATTTTAATTTTGACTTTGTATGATCTTTTTATGCTACCCGCAGACTTCCATTTTCAGCTAATTGTGCCATAACTCTTTTGTTCTTGGGCACTGATTGAAATAAAAAATTATATTCCTATGAAGCTTATGTATTTTCTAGCTTCACAAAAAGTTTCACAAAATTACAATAATTATTAAGACTATATGAGCCTATCCAAAGTTGCATTTTGGCCTCAATAGGGCTAATAGGACTTTAGGGATTAAATATCAACACCTAAAAAAAGACTATGAATGTTCAAGGAAAGTATAAGAAACTATGGGTTGAAGACATTGGGCAAATTGATTGACCAAGTGCCATGACGTGAATCTACCATTTGGGATTTTATTATGCCTATTGAATGATATATTATTGTGCTCAATTTAAAAGCAACTCTAAATTTATACAACTTATACTTCAATAGGCCTTATTTTCTATATCCATGCATAGAAGTTCACTTTATTCTTTCATCCAAATTTAAAACAATTTTTTTAGTAGTTTCGATAGTGAGTAATAATGAGTGCTTGTATCAAAATCCTAAACACTCCAAAGGACAAAAAGTGTTTGATGAATGACTTTCACATTTGAGGGAGTGCACTGTGCTTTAATAAGTGTGATTTGCCAAAACAAAAATTATAGAGGTTTTTGGCAAATTTAGATGTTGGACACCACTTCAAAAGCAAGCTAAAAGTTAGAAAATATAGAGACATGGGCAATTCATGCTTACCAAAGCAAGATTTGCCCAATTGCACATTATATTTGGAGTGTCAATGGCCAATTTTGCTTTGGTAAGTGTGATTACCAAAGCCTCTATAATTTTTTACTTTTACCTTGCTTTTGAAGAATTTGTGCAATATTTAAATTTGAATTTTCTTATATTTATTCAATGTATTTTTGGATGCGCTTCCAATGATACTAATTTCAAGTTCTAATTATATACAAGTCAAAAGTTCAAAATACATTTGGAGGGCCAATATAAAGTGGGTACCCCTGTAATGGCATTGTGCCTTAAAAGCACAATCTAAAATAAGCTCCATGATGGTGTAAGCACCTGCTGGAAATAGTGAACGAGTGAGATATGGCATTTTGAGATTTCATGAGTGTCATTACAATTGAGTATAAATTAAAGCTTGAGCGTTGACATTACATGAGGATATTAAGTCTCTGACAACTTTTAATATAAACTACGTTTTGATTGGATTCTTAGGGACGCTTTACACTATGGTGGAGAGGTACACTAGTTAAGAATTGTAGGAAAATGGAGCAATATGACTGGAGGAGATTTTGTTCTTCACTGGATTAGGTTTACACTATGGCCAAGACTTATCCAGTGGAGATTTTCAAGCATAGATGAAAAAATAACATAATTGCCTATATGGTAGCATTTTTTGAAAGGGGAGTTCTCCAAAGGTCAAGTTTCTTGGGCCCCTTCAACCTTCCGGATAAGAAACTTGGCCTCTGGAGAACTCCAACTTCATTAATTGTCTTTTCATTGTGACATCTTAACCATGTGATTGAGGAGGGCTTTTAAAAAAATGTCAAATAACATTGTCTCTTTGCTTCTTTCTCTTTCACTTTGTAGTGCTCTTAGTAGTGCAAGTGCACTAAATAGAATTTCCTCTCACTTTGAGGTGTTTTGTAGAGCAGGTGCATTGATTCTTCATTTTTTATTTTTCATTGAGCGGGCACATCAACAACTTTCATTTTTTCACTTGAAGGTGTTTTCTTGCTTGACAAATTTCTATTTTAGGGTTTCAAATTTATTTTGAGACCTTAGCTTGAGTATGGAGCTTAGGTGAAGTTTTTCCTATTTGTCTTTTTTTTCCCCGAAGATGGCTAATTTCTCACAACTTCCTTTCACTTGTAGCCAAGAAGAAGATTACATGAGCAGTGGAAAAAAACTTAATCCTCCAAAGCAAAGTCAGAGTGCCTTCATGACCTACATTTAACATCCTTCTTCAACTAGTACAACTTGTGAGAACAATTTAGAGGTTGTAGGGAAAAGAATAGAGGAACACAAGGATTGCCATATTGTAGAACCTATAAAAAAGGAAAAAGGAAGACCTAAGAAGAAGAAAGCTCTAGCCAAGAAAAGAGCTAGAAAGGTAAAGGTTGAAAAGGTTGAGAAAAAAGACACTGAGGACAAAAAGAAGAATTGGGTAGATAGTGATGTTGAGCAATTGATTGCAATTTGAGGTGAAATGCATGAAGAGTTTGTGAAGAATGCTAAAAAGCAATGTATATCCATTCATTAATCCTTTGTGCTATGGACATTTCCTGACTATTGTCAACTTTGAAGAGTTGTAACTTTTTGCATCAAAGTGTCCAAATTTGATAAAAACCTCTTGGAAAACATGCGTTGCGATATGTGAGTTGTGTACTCCAATGTTTGTGGAAATTTTTTCAATGATTCCAAAAAATATTGAATTTCTACCAATCATTTTAGTGCAAGGAGTTTCGTTTTGATTCACCAGTATCCATTCTCATCAATATAACTTCTATAGCTTTAGAAAGGTTTTAGTATAAGATAGTTCAAGCCCTTTTGAAGCAACAAAAATATTTCAATCATATATTTGTTCAATTTTAACACTTTACTAAATGAACTTTTATTTTGTACTTATGCAATATCTTGTTTACAAATTCTTTTAGTCATTTGTGATGGTTTAGGCATTGTTTTTGAGCAATTGTACATGCTTTAATACACAATATTGATAATTTTGGTAACAACATGCCAAATTTTATGCAGGTGTGGATACATGGGTTTGCCTTCAAGCATGAATGCTTGCTGCAATTCCTAGATTTTCTTGCACTTCTAAAGCATGTTGGAAGAAGTTTGAGATTGCTTTCAAGGCGTACAAAGAAGACAAGCTTGCCAATTCAATCTCAGGGAATAACAAACATGAATATAGGTTTTATAAATCTTTAGGTCAATGGTGGCACCAATCAGAATCTATTATTAAACATGTGAGTACAACTACAATGAACAATATGAAGGGTGGTGTGCAAGATGATGGTGAAGATGCATCTTATGAGGTACTACATGAATGAGCATCCCAACCTAACCCTTCACCACTTTCAAAAAAAGCCAAATTCCAAAACCAAGCTTTACTATATTTGGGAAAGATGGTAGACAATGGAGCAATAATGTTGGAGCATTTTGGTAGGAACAATAGAATTCTATCTTCTATTGGAATACATTGTTTGAAAGATGTATCCTTTATGCTCAAAATGGGTGCAAGTAAATGGCACAAGTATGAAAGTGCAGTCTATTCACCTATATATGATCTTTGAACATTTTTGCTTTATATGATCCAAGAAGAAATTGAAAGCAAAACCACTTGGCCAATCAAATTTCCATACCGTCCTTTCTTTGCTCCCAAATACAAATAAGGCCATCATCATAATTGCATAATTTTGTTGATGAATGATGGTTTTCTGAAGCGCCATAAATGAGACAATTACATGCTTTATAACCATTAAGATCACAAGAGCAAGTAAAATTTTCTTTCTTTTACTATCCATGATGCTAGATTAATGTAAAATAGAAGAAGAACAAAGAGAACACATGTATTATATAGTAGAAAAGAAGAGCTCTTTATACAATGAATACAAGATTGCTACTCTTCATTCTTACAAGACTATGATTATCTTTTTCCAAAAAATACTCTAAATATGACTTGGATTGAAATGAAATATGTGTTGTATTCATTTTCAAAAACCAATACATATTTGATTGATTTGATTTTTTTATCATACAAATTGGACAAATAGATGCATTTTTTTCAACAAATTTTATTGAATTTATTAGGTACTAGATGCAAAAGTTATGGCTTCTCAAAATTCACTACCATCTATAAAAACATACAAAATTTGTGGGAGTTCCATTAGGGGGTACAATTTCTATTATTGTGTGCAGTCAAAATTTTCCTCTTAGTGAAGTTGTCCAGAAGACTTCTCCACTTGGTGTTTAGACTACAACCAGTCAACACTTCTTCTTTTAATGTTTCTTTTTCTTTTCATCTTCTTTAATATCCTACTAGGTGCCTAAAATAGCCATATCTTGGTCAGAACCTCTTAACCGACCGGAGCACTTCTCTACTAATAGTATAAAGCAATCCTTATTTGTTGCTTGTTGTATTAAAAAAGTTGGCTTGTTGCTTTACAAGCTTGCACTTTTTAGAATACTAATGACACAATTTTAGCTCCAATTCCTTCACTTTTGACACCTTGGGAGGGGGAGCTTTGGAATGTGGCCACTCAATTTGAAGGTTGCCTATGAGCTGTTTTAATCACTCTACTTTCAGAACTTTGTACCCCTATTATGGTCTAATATTTATCAGAATCAGAAAATTGATTGTGCCTTTCTTCTTTTTCTACACATCTATTTGTATTTGCTGTATTTTATTATTATTATTATTAACTATTTAGCCTTCAAATTGCCCACAGCCCAATTGGTGACGTTTTTTGGGTGTGCCCACCTTACCGGCTTGCGCTGAGGATGCCCACTGAGGATGCCCTTATAACACAAGCGCAAACACACCCTCAATAATGTTATGATTCCTGCAGGTTGCTTGATGAATCCCTGACACTGTCCCTGACCAGGATTGTTATTATTGAGATTGCTCCTGGAAGCCTCATCAGTGCTCACCCCCGGAGCCTCTCTCCCCGCCATGGTCGATTCTAACACAGCCATCAAGCTTGCCCTCGTTCACACAATCCTCTGGGTCGCTTCCGCAATGTGGCTTCACCTGTGATCCACCCCTTCACCTTCATGTTTTGTGCCCTGCATTGATCGATTGTTGCACCTCGGTTGGGTAGCCCAGCCAGAGCTATGAAACTGAGCAGCGCGGAGCTTCTGGCTTCGGAGCCTCTTATTGGGGGCCAGTACTTGAGTTCGCCTCCTTTGAATTCCAAGGCTAGTGCATTCAGTGGAGCGGGGGATATGGCGGGGAGCATGTATTCGCCCATTCTCAAAGCCAGCTTGGGGAAGTCGGAGCACGGGGTGTCGCGCATTCACTGTATCCCGCTCTTGATGTTCTTCGTCTTCTTCATCCTCTGGGCGGCAAGTTCAGGTAAGGCTTGGACATCGCTTGGGGGAAATGGGCTTGGAAGGAAAGGCACAGATCTTCTCTGGGTAGGGTTTAGGCTGTCTTTTCTACATTCTGATTTCGTATTAGTCATTGCAACTCATCTCTTCCTATTAATCAACTTGGGGGGTCGTCAATGCCTGGCCATGGTAATGCTCGCACATTGCTTGGGGGCTTGTGCTTGTAAGGAAAGTCGCTGCTCTTCCCTGTTTAGGGTTTAGGCTTTCATTTGAGTTTTGGCATTCTGATCCCGTGTCTTATTGACTGATCCCTGGAACTCATCTCTTCCAATTAATCAACTTGGTTGCTCTCCGATTAATCAACTTGGTGGGTCGTCAATGCCTGGCCATGGTAATGCTCGCACATTGCTTGGGGATCATGCTTGTATGCAAATTCGCTGCGCTTCTCTGTTTAGGGTTTATGCTTTCTTTTGAGGTTTTGCATTCTGATCCCGTGTTCTATTAACTGATCCTGCAACTCATCTCTTCCAGTTAGTCAACTTGGTTGGTCTTCAAGTAGCAAGCATTGTGTGTACGAAGTTATGACTCGTGTAAGTTCGTGTCCATGAGCACTAATCTTTGGATGGAAATCAGGGTTTGTGTTACTGTCCCTTCTTCATAGTGGTCTACATGAGCTCCCAGTGTTTGAATGATTGCATAAAAAATCATCGGTGAGAATGTAGAATCGGGGACTTCGCCTGCAGTATATTCAGGCACTCCCCGAAATCTTTCAATACATTGAGTGAGAAAGCAAATTGGATCTCAAGAGAAATGGGCTGTTGTAGTTCCCGAACTGATATCTTCAGTGAGCTCTATGAATGGTCTCCAACCTACATTGATTGATTAGAGCGTACTCTCTCTACCTTATGTGAAAGGGCTTGGTGCACAGAGATTAATCCTTCAATGCTGATTCATGCGTGTTGGTGTTTTGAATGGGATGAGTAGAAGTGTTGCCCGACGTGAGAATGGCAACGACATCAGACTTGGGGACATCTGATTTGGAGCTGAAGATGGTGTCCGAGAACGAGAATGTTTCTCACAGTGGCGGCAGGACAGTGCTACAGCTACACGGCTCATCTCATCATGGAGCTGCTTCACTTAGAAACATCCTTCATGAAAAAGTCCATTTGAGAGGCAATGGAAGATCTGACACTGAGAGGTAATAACTCGTCTCAAAGAGTTCTTGAATGCTTTTTTTTGCGATATTATGATGAGCTTGTTAACTCATCCATGCCTACAATTTTATCGACATTTTGTTTATCAGAAGCTGAGAAGAGTAACTTTAATTCTAAATCCAACGTGGATTAGTAGTTCGATAAACTCTGCCACATGGACGCAGATATTGTTATCCTTGGTAGCCTACAGTCTACGACACCGACTTCTGTTAATCATGTATGAATTCATCAATAGGTACTTCAGTTGATAGGATTCTTCACTTCTTTTTGTATCATTCTTGGAGGGGTTATTATTCGCCCCTTCCTTTTTTCTGAAAAATTATAGATTGGTATCATTGTAGGCAAAAATTCTTGATAGGACTTGAGTACCTAATAAGATGATGTGTATCAATTTCCACAGAGAAGAAACGACTCTTATCTCGATTCTTTGTCTTTGTATGGAAAGCAGTATATTCATTTGCATGAAAAGCAGAGTCTGTTAATGCGCCTTTGACCAGCATTTATTTACTCCACTCTTATTTCTATAATCTATCCAGTTCTGCACTTTGCAGAGTTGATCATTTGTTCATGTGTCAGTTGTTTGATTGATTCTTGGGACTTGATTTGACTTTGCCTGGGATAATAGACTTATAGAGTGACCGCAAAAAAGTGGGATCCAACACTGAAACAATGCATTGAGAAGAAAATGATCAAAACTCAAACTTTCTACATGTAAGTGCACCTTCACTCTAAGTTAGGGTGGCACCCCAAATGCACCACTGACCCAAAACCCACCACCATCACTTAGTGTACATCTCCAAAATCAATATGTATCTATGTGGGAGAAATGATTTTAGGAGATCTACCAAAAAATTGAGTATGGTATCCAAATGTTTTGTTTGATGTGTTGGAACCTCCTTTCACTTGGCAAAAAGACAATATGAAAATTTGACCAGTCTAATAATAGTAACTAGGCACAATAGCAGAAGGAGGCGGTTTTAGGGGTACCCACTGTAATCATCACTTAATGCAATTAAACTAAAATTGAATGGAATTTGGGTGACTTGTACAATGTGTGTCCATTTGCAAATAGGGGAGACTGCATGTTGAAGTGGAAGGAGAGAACTTTGACTCAAATATGAAAAGATTTTGACTTCCAAAATTGGAAAAATATAATAAGCACATAAAATGACACATGGTCTCAAATATGAAAAGATTTTGACTTCCAAAATTGGAAAAATATAATAAGCACATAAAATGACACATGGTCTTAAATATGAAAAGATTTTGACTTCCAAAATTGGAAAAATAGAATAAGCACATAAAATGACACATGGTCTCAAATATAAAAAGATTTTGACTTCCAAAATTGGAAAAATAGAATAAGCACATAAAATGACACATGGTCAATGACTTCTCCCAATAGCTTCTTATAAGGTAGGTACCCTCAAATGTGCCATTGACCTTGAACTGCCATCTATACTATGTGTACATCTCCAAAATCAGTTATGTACCTATGTAGAAGAAACGCTTTTAGAACCAAACTTTATTCCTTAATAACTTTTGCATATAGTATCCAAATTCCATGTTCTCTGGTGCATTGGAACTTTCTTTCACTTGCCTACAAGAATATGTGAAAATTTGACCAGTCTAATAATAGTAACTAGGCTCAATAGCAAAAAGTGGCAGATTTGGGTGTACCTACCTTAGTGAGCATTCACAATGACTTACTTCACTAATCATGTTCACTTATATTTTAGGTGGTGACATTTAAATAAGGTCAATAATGAGTGCTCATACCTTAACATTTTTTATAATCTTTTATGTGTTGTCACTTGTATAAACAAATTAAGATCCATTGCAATTAAAATTTGTAAAAATATTTACCTCTATATATTTTAGTATATATATAACAATTTGTCCATAACTTTTATTAAAGACTCAAAATTTTGAAATAGTATTCCACATCAATTCAATTCAAAGTTTTTTGAAAAAAGTTATTTTACTATGCTTAAATGAGTTCTAAAATTCACATTAACCTCTAAAGTCCCATTGTCCCCTCAAGGAACAAAATGGATTTTGGGCACGCTCCTATAGTTCAATATTTGTCAAGATTTTCTGAAATTTTTGGTTAAAATAGAAAAACACACTAGCTTTCTAAAAATATAATTTTTATTTCAATTGGTGCCAAAGAGAAAAAGTTATGGCACAAGAATCCCTTTTTTTAGTTTCGTGGGCAGAAAAAAAACTTCAAAAAAACTTGAAATAAAATTGAATTTTTGTTTTGTTTCATATAGATTGTATTTTATCTAGTTGAGGAGCTTTGATTCATTCCATTTAGATTTGTTATGCAAAAGTTATGGACAATCTTATTTTTGGGACAGTTAGAGAATGTTCTTGAAAAAATAACTTGTAGGAATCATTTCTGAACTCAATTTTTACATTTAAAAAAAAAGAAGTTCTACAAGGTTAAGAACTCTTGCTAGAACAATCTCACCGTTCAGATTTGTGTGTTTCAATTCCATATTAGAGTTATTAACGGTTCAATTTTCTCTTCAATCTTAAACCTACTTTTACTCAAGAAATTTTTAATGAGTAAAAACTAAGTATTTATTTAGAATTTTTTTTTCTAGACTCTCAACTCAATTCTTCATCATATAAAATTAGAAGTTCAAAATTAGTAGAGCAAAAATTATAAGTTAAGAAGGTTCAGAGCCAAAACATGTAGTTGAGCAACGTGCAGAAAAACTTGTTTTCTACACTTCAAATGCAAATATCTTCCAAACTGCATGGTCAAAGTTTGTGAATTTTCTTCCACACATTCTTATACTAGTCCAGTACAAGATCCAATAGTTATATTTGCAAAAAAAAAAACTGAAATTTTGTTTTTGGCTCTTTGCTATTGAAATGGCAGTTTTGAGTGTTTTTTTGATGAAAAAAAGGCCTTGGGACTTTAGGGGTTAATCACAAATTCCTACTTTTCACTTAACTAAGAGTGGTTAAGCTCCTACTAATTCTAATTTATATATTTCACATGGGTCGTTTAACCACCTACCACTCCTTTTATATAAAGAGCTTGGCCTCTCATCTCTTCATGAACAAAATAAGTGGCTTTTGAAGCTATATGAGATAGTTGCCAAATATTTTGATTTCTTTGAATTTAATGCCAAATTTTCTAAAAGTATATTTCATGGAGCATGATAATGTCTTCATGCACAAGAAGACATGGCATGTGGTAACTCTATCCAATGTGAGTGATCTATAAGTCAGGCATAACAAACCCTAATCCAAACTCTTCTCATGCTAAACTGCCCAATATGCCCAATTGCTCTAGATGAAGCTTTGGAGTTTTAGGCCATATATCAATCAAGATTGCCAAAGTCACAAATTTGGAGCAATTTTTTTCCCTTCTTCTAGTGCTTGCTTAAATCTAAAATTCCATTGTTCACATTTAAAAGAGACTACTATATGTACTAGCTACAAATTGTTGAAAAAATGATTTTGTATTAGAATTTTCTTGGAGCTAGTTTTTTATTGGAAATTCTGGTACATGTTTTCTAATCTAATCTGAAATGTTATAAATTTTTTGGAACATGTGGCCAACTCTATCACAAAAAATATATTTCTTTTTTTGTGTGTAGAAGCCTCCCCAAATGAGAGTTATCCGGAATTCCGATGCCCTTTTAAAGCATTTTTTTCAACTTCAAACACTATAATCTCACAATCCATGTGGTCAAAACCTTTCAATTTTTATTATAGTATGATGAAGAAGTCTACGACTAGGTCTTACAATCAAATGCATCAAGATTTCATTTGTCATTTGGAGGGGGGGCCTTTGCCATTAAAACAATCTATTTTGAGGGTTTTTTTGGTAAAACACAAGCAAATAATTCTAGGGGTTAAAAACAAACCCATTTTATAACAAAAACATGATCTACGAAGAGCATAACATTGATTTTTGAATAGCCAAAGGGAAGACCCATTTCCTTATACACCTCCTATTGGGGCTCTTATAATTTTTTTATTTTTCTTGGATTATTAAAGTCAACTACTTGTTAGATTTATTAGGACACTTGCTTATTTGGTGTAGTTGTGTGGGTTGGAAAGGTGGGAAGAGATAGAGAATGGTCTACATGGTTTCAAGACAAATTTTTAGATGCAAACTCTCGCCCAAATCAAGGAACTATAGTACTACAATACAAATATTGACAATGCTATTGTAGAAAAGGAAATATGTTGTTTGTGTTCAAGAATGTTATGAGTTCAATGTGAAGTATTGTTTGACCAAATTTTATAATATAGGTATCTCTAGATCTTAATTAGATTTTGGCAAACAATTGTAACATCATATTCAAAGGTATAAAATTCATTACAATGTGACAGTCAAATAGCAAAATCTAGTTAAAATACATAGATACCGGTATCTATTTTTAAATTTTTTGGTCATATGACACTTTACATTGAACTCTTCATAGATCACTAATATGCTATGTGCTATTTCTAAAACTATTAGAATGTCATTTGTAATCGCCAAACTCCTTAAAACTCCTTAAAACTCCTTTTATACGCATTTATTTTGAAGCAAATTGAAGCATCCATAGCAATGACATGGAAGTCCATATGAGCTATCAATTTTTGTATTTAATATGTATTTTAAAAGTAAAAAATGTTTGATTGGTATATGAAAATAGTATGCCAAACATTCTTTAAAAGTAAAAATTAAAATTAAAGTATTGATCCAACATTAAGACTAGTGAAGCATTATCTAACTTGTTGATCCAAGTCTACAACCCATTTTCTAATTTCTGTGGCCAATAAAAACTTTGGAATTCAATATCTTTTACTCCACTAGTCAAAATGCTATGAAACTTCTTTTGAGACTACACCCTTGCCAAGGGCTATCCGAAGGTACCAAATGCACCCTAGCTGAATCCCATTTCCTAATTTTTTTTATTCATAAAAACTTCAAAATTCAATCCTCTCTACAATACTTGCTTCGTGCACCTCCCCCTCCCCCTCTCCTCTGCCCCTCTTCGTTGAGGGCTTTCCAACAACACCAATTGCCTCCATCAACCCCATAGTTTAGGAAATCTTGATGTATGTTACAAAACAAACAATCTATTTAAATATTATAGATATTTTTGTTATTTAATGTTGTTTTAATATGAAAGATGTGTATATAGATGTTTCCTACATATCTATGCAATTGAATTAAAAAAATTCATCACCAATATTTTTCCATTCAATTATCATATGAAACCACTACTATTAAATGAAAACAATTCACCAACGGAGTGGAATTCTTGAAACCAAAATTTGGTTTACTTAAGAATTGTATGTTCATTATGAGAGCCACAAAAATGCCAATTGTGTTCTGTATTATGCAAAAATAAATTGATTGACACAATAGGCAATTTGTAAGAATATTGTACCCCACTGTACATCCACATTAAGTGAAAGACTAATGCTAATACAACTCCGCTACATACCCATACCCATACCTGTACAGTACAGTACAAGCCTTCCTAACCAGAAAGCAGGGCACAGCTTTCTGGGGATCGATCTGACTACGTTACCAAATGCTTCATTTGGAAAGCCAAAAGAATCCAGTCACTGGAATGACTGCATACAGCTCCGCCTTTACCCAACCAGGTTGATAACAAGACTATCCAGCATGAAAGAATGTTCCATGTTCACAGCTACGGACTCCTTCATGATCTAAACGTACTCTGAACAAGCAGCTAAGCTACAAGAGGCTCTACATATGCAACACAGCCTCACAGTTTCCAACTAAGGACGTACGCAAACTTCCTCACATGTAGCTTTTTCAGTTGATGCAAAAGCCTCCTCCCTTTCAATCCCCAAAACCAGCAAAGCTATGAGAGGCTCTGTCCTTGGAACACAAAACTCGTGTTTCCAATAAGGTACTTCTCAAACTTTCTCACATGTAACTTTTTGTTGATGCAGAGCCTCCTCCTTTCCTTTCAATCCTGAATCAATAGAGCTATGAGAGGCTCTGTCCTTGCAACATAGGCTTGTGTTTTCCAATAAGGTACTTCTCAAATTTTCTCACCTTCAAAAGAAAATGTAACTTTCCTCCCCATTTCGGTCCAGCAGCGCCAACATTTTTAAGAATAGATTTTTTTTGGTTGAGGAAACGCAGCATTACTTACTTAGGTGGTTAAGCTGTCTGGGAGATTCGCTTGATTGGTGCCCAAAATGTTGCCACCGACATCAGGAAAGGTCTCAAAGTGTTCGAGCGGTCCTACCGTCCCATCCCGGTTGATGTTGATGGGATACGGCAGCAGGTGGCCCTTCATGTCTTTCACCTCTTCTGCAGTGAAGTCCTCCCAGTTGGCTTGCGCCAGTCGGTTCACTTCCTTGACACACTCCAGGCTCTCCGCTTCAGTGAACACGTCGGGGTTCACACGACCCAAGTGCTCCGCCCACAGAGACAGACGGTAGCCGTAGATCTGCAACGACGTACCAACAGCATGTCAATTGGGATCAATCCCACGCAAGATTTCCTCCCTTACGACTGCTGTCACACCCCGCATGAGAGGATGAAATAATAGAGTAAGGTAACTGCACGTAACTGGCACCCGTTTCAAAAACGTTTCGAAAAACGACCCCTACCGGTTCTTTCCTAAAATGTACAGGACAGCCTTACGGTATTAATTAGACTTCATGAGACAATGGCCGACTTTGGGTACACTTCTTTCAGCAATTAGAAACCTCACAGATTTTCATTTAGTGTCCAATATACTGCATTCAAAGAGAATTTAGAATCCACTTTTGACTTCCAACACGACACAGGGCTGTGATAATAAAAGTTTATTAATAGGATGCTCAAATGTTTATTAGGACGCTTTTAGGTGTACTTACCATATCGTATGCCTAATTGCGACACAAATTTTGATGACACCAAGATTTCAGAATCAAAATGAGAGGCTCAGATGTGTTGCTACTAGGTCAGCAAATCTTAAAAGTGCCCATCATAGTAGGAGCAGTGACATTACTTGGCATTCGCTCTCAGTGCTTCTCTGCTGATGACACAAATTCCATGAAATAGGAAGAGGAACTCAAAACCAAATGCATTCAGAAACCCATGATGTGACCAGGCCAAAGACCCAGTGCCGTAGAGGCAAAGTTTTTTTTAACTAACCTGGCCACGAGGGTGACCTCTCTTTCTAGACCAGGAGTAGTGGGGTTGGTAAGCTCCCATTGCAATCTCAGTGTCGCGAGACCCATCCATCGACCGCTGGTTAATGTTGGCCGACCCACAAACGATGTACTCATCGTCCACCACCATTCCCTTGGCATGCACGTAGATCATGAACCGCCTATACTTCAAACTCAAGCCCTGCATATCAATCACAGATGGTAAGAAACAAGCTAAGCTATGATATCAAAGTACGAAATAAAAATCACAGATTGGGGCTCTCTCTAGCAAAACAACCAACCAAGGCAACGGACCAACCAGTTATACAATATCGTCTTTAGTCCATGTGTTCTTTTCACTAGAGATGAATTCACTTATGCTTGCGAGTCGGGACAATTCATTTCTGAAAGAGTTTCTAGTAAAAATGTTTGATGAGCTCTTCAAATGTAACGTAAGAAAAATCTATTGCATGATTCATGAGGTCTCCCTCTGCTCAAAGTGATCATATGGGGGACTCCTTTTCTATCATGGGAGGATTCCGTATGATGGCGACTGTAAATGTAAAAAGTTTCCTCAACCAACTTGATTTCTCTGAAAACTTTGTTTTAGAACCATTTTTCATGTTATGACCTCATTTTCAAAGTCGCCGTCAATTTTCTTGCATTGTCAAGAATTGTATACACATACATGCTTCGAGGTTGGATCGGGCGGACTGGTGGGAGGATTTTTCTTCTCGATTTCAGTCATGGTCTCCCGGTTGCCGAGGCAATAGAAGTTGAGATAGTCTCGAGGGTGACGTTCACCAAGCTTGTCCACGTCTTTCAAAGCATCCGCAATAACACCATACATCATCTTCATCGTTTGAGTCTGCATTCAACAAAAAGCAAGTCAACTTTAAAATAGGAACATCATCCTTCTGTATGCAACTTGTAACTTCGATTCTAGAGATAGCTTCCAGTTTACATAACGTACATAGGATACTAGAATTGTTGGGGATCTGATCCAATCTCCTATTGACTGACGACATCTCTCCCAATACAATCGATTGGCCTTCAATTAGCAGGTGGGGTGCAAGCGTGACTTGGTTAATAACATCTACGGTCACTGATCTTTGAATGGAAATAAGGTTGTCTCCTGTCCCTTCAATAGTGGTCTACAACCTCTCACTTTGAATGATTGCATAAGAAATACATACATAGTGATAAAAATTCAATTTCAAATTTAATTCTTGCACCCAAAGTGATCTCTCAAAAAACACATTCCCTGTGTACGTGACTCGAATAGTATCCTCTAACATAGTTCAGCATGCAGGCGGGGGATTTATTCTAATATTGCTTTACGTTAATCCCAGCTTTGAGGCAGTGAAATGAGTTCTTAAGAAATCTTTCATGGAGAAATTAAAGTCACCTGAAAGAAGAGGATCTCTTGCATGGCGGCACTGTCCGGAACACCTTCGGGCCACATGGGAACCACAACATACACGGCAAACCGTTGACCTTCCCTGATCTTGGATGCCACCTTCAGTGCTAGTTCCATCGGTATGAGATGGTTCGCACCTGCAATTTGCCCACAATGGGATAAATTTCTCACAGTAGCAACGTGAAGGAAAATTGACAGGGTTGCTGATATGGGAAAAAAACCCGGCACAAGTCCAAAGATAATTGAAGAGCGTGAAATCAAGCTTTCCCACCCGAAGGAGGAACAAAAGATTCATGGTTTGAAAATAGCCGATGAATCGATAATATTGTGACCTATATAATTCAGATGAACCACAAACTTATATCACTATAATCAGTGAAGAAAATTGCAGATGTTGGTCAAAAAAAAGAAGAAAAAAAGAAGAAAACTGAACAAAAGAAATTCCCCATGTGCCATACTTAGAGCTTCTTAAAAAAAAACGTGGGCCCTCTTGGTCTTTGAGGGGTCAATATTGACAAACGAATTTGCCTAACCGTCATGTGGCAAAGCACTTACCAGCATTTTTGTAATCAGGCCAGTTGTAAGAGGACCCGATAAAGTACTGGTTCTCGATGTACACGAAATGTTTAGCTGACCGGATGGCTTTGATGTAGGCCATCTGTATGCTAAGGTCTACGGCAATGCTCTTTCCCCAGACAAGATGCTGCGCAATAGAGTCAGACACACAGGATCCCATCAGTCCAAGAAAAAGATTAGGAGAAATTCCATACTCGTCTGGCTGCCATGACTCCAGTTCCTTACAATCAATAATGCAAATTCTTCAAGAATGTTGGTTTCGTATGATGAAGGATGTACTTTCTGACATAAAAATTCTAGCTGACACAAACTCTGGATCATGATACGTGTACGAGTTTTCGACGCATGAAAGGTTAACTACTTGACCGAAGGGATCAAATCTGTAAACTTTTTCCTGTAATTCACGCACATCCGACTCAAATTTAAGCTACAAGACCTGCAAAGATATGAGTATTATGCCATGAAATTATGGCCATGAAATGAACAAAGGACCTGCATCTCGGCTTCTTGGACATTCCTTGGAAACCCTTTGACCGATCCAGAGTCAATCGAACGAAACACCTGCCAGAAAATTAGGAACAATGCACAATAGTCAGGTTGCCAATTACCAACTATAACTATGATCATACAAGAAGATAACTTCAAGCAAGGAAAAATGTCACAGAAGTTTAACTGATGATGCTATTGCTTCATAATGTCGAGTCCAAGTTTCAAGGCAAACAAGTCACTCAATAATTAGCTAGTCAGAAGAAGCTTGTAATCCGTACAACTTTTGCTCAATGTGAGCTGCTTCATCAAAACACACATACGTGGATATTCAAGATTTGACATTTTATGTCCAATGAAATTCTCAGCCCTCCAGGCTCAAGACGGTTATCCAATTCCTACTATTCGCAAATCAGAGAAAGAGCAAATTTGCAGACCTTGAAGAGAGAAGATTGAGAGCTTGTAGACAAAAAACAGAACCCACTGCTTGTAAACTCACCTGGACATGCCAAGACTCTTTATCATCGTCTCTGGTGACATACAGTTTGGGGTCGCCTTCAGGAGGAAAAGGATGTTTGGGACCCAAAATCCACGAAATTCGCTCAATTTGAATGAGCTCATCATCGTGCCGGCGAGTTGCCTTCCTCCATCTTTGCTCAAAATTGGTCAGAACATCATATGCTGCAGGACCATCAATCCTACAGTGCCAGTCATGCCAAGGTTCCCTTGGACCTCCAGCCTCAACCTGTTCCTGTAACCAAAGGTAACCAAACAGCGTGGGTAAAGAAGTTCTCAGAATATCCAAAACATGAAAACAAAGAAAGGATGACTGGCTCAACACCCAGCTTCTTCTTGTTCACAATCTTGAACTCATCTCAAGTGGGAGCAACAAAAAGCTACAAAAAAAGACAGGCACTGAACACTCAATAAATGAATGCCATGTACACTCTCTACAGTAAATGTCAATATTGTGAGGCTTTCTCCTTCTCCCCAGATCTGGTGCCACATACACTCAAACCTCATTATTTGACCTTCTCTAAAGTAACAATCTAGAATATCGTGCATACTTACCGCACTATCATTGACCATTGCACACTGGTCACACGTTCAAATCATGTCACAATTACAGAGTTTAAGCCTACAGTGGAGAAGCTTGAGTTCTCACAACTGCTAAGCAACGTTATGAAAGGAGAGGGGGTGGGGTTAAGGGGTGGGGTACAGAGAAACAAAAATGAAATCAGTAATAAGAATTTTCCTTACGGAAAGTAAAGAGTGAAACTCACTGTAAAAGTAGGGTTGTGATAATCGTTCTTGTGAAACGTATTCAATGTGCTGAAGAGAGAGTGAGTTGGGGTGTCGAAACGTCCATCACAAAGATCCAAACCACCAATGAAAGATGTCAATTTGCGTTTATTCCCAGGACCTTGAGTATCAACAATGGTACACTTTTGATGATGCGTGTACAGAGTTCCCACAACCTGCATTGAGGAACATGGCTGTCAGTTGCAGAGCCCTGGAACATAAAAGCAAAATCCATTTCATCACGCTAATAAATTGTTTGATACCTGAATTAGAGCGATTACCATGAAAAATGTGAATATTTAAACATTTGTAGATTAATATTGATGTGTTAGTATAAATTCACACCAATTAAAGTGTCTAAATCAAAATTAGTGCGAGGGTAAAATCTCCCTATTCAGAACTAGTAAGAATAATTAGCGGCTAGGACCTGTTGCCTGAACCAGCTGAGTCTGGAATCAGCATAGCGTGGAGCCAGCACACAGCGGACGGCACTATGCCTGAAAAAATTCTTGGTCTCCTCGTCATGAACTCCCATCATTCCTTCCTGCGTACAAAATGACGCACAAACAAGAGAAATTTCAGCTTGTCTTCCACTGCGCGCTGTTCACTATACCGAAGCTTAATATACCGAATGGCACTGGCTCAAAAAGTAAAACCCAGACTTTGAAGGAGAACTGAATTTGTTTCAATGATGAATTGGGATCTACAATAACATACCGTTTTGATAAACGGGTTCTGATGAGACGTTTTGTCATCCCAGACAAGTAAGAGCACTCTCACTCCCTCCGCAGACTTCCGCTTCAAAAGATCTCCAAGGATCAAGTCCCCCCCATCCGGAATCTCCCGTCTCGTGTCCCTCAGCAACCTGACTTTCGTATAAACAGACCACCCTGCAATATACACCAAATGATGGGCCTCCAGAATCGCTGTACAGAGCTCCTCCCAAGCTGGCTGGTGGTGAAACACTCCCTCTTCCAGCTTGATCTCCGGCAAAGAGCCATCCATAATATGAGCATCTTGGTACATCGTAAGCTGGCCGCCTTTCCTACAAGGGAAGTACGTGTTCGGCACTCCATGCAGCTGGTTCGGCTCTCCAATACCGCCATAGTAAATGGGGTTGTTCTCCACCGAAGTGAACTTCATCCTGAAGAAAATCTTCGCATCGGCGTGAGCGATTTTCCCATTGGCACCAATGATCTCATGCCACCCTTCAATTTCTTCACCGTGAATGATTCGTCCCACAGGAATACTCACATCGCCAATAAGCTGGGCTCCAAGCATGTCATTGTCTTTCACAGTGATCTGTACTTCGTTCACGTAATGTGCAACTGGGATAGAAAAATGCTCATCCCAAAAGGGGTTGGTTTCATTGGTAATGACTCGGGTCCGGGACACACGTGCTCCAGCTAAGTTGACAGCAGCGTAGGGGTCGCTGGTGATCCCCTTGGGACGATGGCCATGTCCTAGTTTTCCCATCACCAAGTTCTGGTTAATAAAGAATAATCAAGTTTGCCAAAGCCATTTTCTTTTACTACAAAATTGCCAATATTTGAGTTCAAAATGAAGATTTTCCAACAGCGACCATGAAAAATAAAATACAAAATGCTGGCACGAGCACAAATAGTCAAAAGTCTACTGTTAGAAAAATGGTAATACAATCCGTGATCCAGAGAGGGAGTTTCCGAAATCACCTTTCTCTTCCACTTTCGACTTGGCCTTCACAAAGGGCGCCTTGCACACTGTCAAGTAGGAGAAGATTTGCCTGAACTTCTCGCTGAACATGTCCATGTTGGGTAGATTCTTGGCCTCTTTGATATGAACCTCCAAGGTTCCGTGTAAGAGTACTTTATCACTCACAAGCTCTGCCATGGTGTCCTGTTGTGTGTCGTGACCGTCCACGAAATGGCCTCCTTGTTCATGACCTGATCCATGACCTCCTGCAAGAACAATTGAACTCATCAGAAACCCTCCAGAACGTGCCACTCTTGATATGCATTCCAATCTCTCGAATTTAGGAAACTAAAAAATTAATCCGACATGCTTCAAGTTCATTCTCTTGTGTTGAAAATTCAGTATATTCACAAACTTTTGCTTGAACTTTGTCATGGAAAAAATTGAAGGTATGTGCACCCATAATCATCAGTGCCCAAAATGCAACACCTACATTTTGACCATAAAGAGACACTATAACCTAGATATTGATGACACAAGATGTACACAATCAGACCATAAGGAGAGCCTAGTGCATATTTTCTGGACAACTACAAATAAAACTGTGCAATTTCATGACTTGTTCATATGGAGTCCAAATAATGCACGCTAAAGTGCTTTGGAATCCTCTTGTACTTGCCAAAAAGATTTAGTGAACATAATTTCTGTTTTCTAATAGTAAGTATGTTCAGTTTGCTATTAGTGCCAAATGTGGGAGCACTTACTTGCAGAATCAGTAGACTCACAAACGTGAATTGATTGAATGATTTAACTATTGACTCAAAATGCAACAAGTTTTGAGTGTGGTCTTCAATTCTCCCGATTGCAACAATAAGATTCAAAGCCATGATTGTAGCAGGCAAGGAAGCTTTATTGAGATATTAGGAGGTTCCGCATTCCACAAACCTCATACGTTCAGAAATTTTTCTTCAACATAGAGATGAATAAAATTTACAACTGGAAAACTCACAACGTGAATTGGGGGTGGAGGGTTTCATTAGTCTATTGAGAGGTTCCGCATTCTTCAATTCTCGAAGGTCAAGTTTTCTCTTAAACTCATGATGAATATAATTTACAGACCACTACACTCACAAACTTCAATTGGCAGAGGACTTCATATATATTGAACGGTTCCACATTCTACAAATCATAGTCACAAGCATTCTAATAAACAATATTTCCAGAATGATTATTAGATACACAAACTTGAAAAGATGAGTACTTAATTTGATTGCTTAACCTTCAAGAGAGCCAGCATCCAACCAATGGATTATGAATGTTTTCAATAGCTTACTCTACGATGAGTGGTGGAAGGAGTACATTCAAGTATGTTAAGTATGTTGAAGACATAGTTCTTGTCTTTTCTTCAACAATACCACTAGCACAGTCACTCAGTGATTCATGATTGAATGAATGAGTTCATGAAGGAATGGGAAGAAAAGGAAAACTTGCAAAAATGAAGATTATGTGTTCATCAACAAATCGTTAATACAAGATAACTTAGTTTCACTTGATACTTTTATAGCCCCTAAGTAAGCTCTCCAATATCCATATTTTGGATGGTGAACATAGTGCTTCATGCTAGTGTTTCATCCAAATATCTTCTCATTCTTTCAAAATAATTTATAAATCTTCTGAAAAAATGACCTTTCTTTGTGTAGATTCTTCTCCTGCCATAATTTATTTACCAAAAAGCTCAAAATAGGGGTTAATTTGATTACCGGGGTTCCAGAGTAATGGAAACAATGTTTCAGCAATATTAGTAACTCTGAGAAACAGAACAAAAAACTAACTCTTTAAAGTATAAGAACCACCACCAACTGCCATTTACCTGCAACATCTTGAGCTGCCATAGCAATTCCCACTCCATGCATTCCAGCTTGCGGCATCTTCTGTTGGCGATGGTGTTCTTGGTGACGAATTTGAGGGCGATGACCATGCCCCGCAGAATCATTGTATAAAGGAGCAGGTGCATCATCTTCTCTCATGGTGGCCCCATTTGATGCGGCACCAACAGGTGCCGCAGCTTCTGTCATCCCGTCTGGCTTGAATCTCTGCCTTGAATCGGTCCTAGTTCGGAAGTTGGGAAGAAAAATAAGCTCCTCTTCTATTCTTCTGGCGCAACTCGCAGCTCAAGCTCGCCATGTCATTGTGAGTGCATCCCAACAACCTGCGTCAATATATTCTGCCAGTGAGCGACTTCAAATAAGGATACAAAACCGGATCCCTTCTCTAACTGACGAACCCCCGTAACCGGCAACAACTCATCTTGGTTGGCCTTCACGTAGCTACCATTCCATGGAGGAAATCAAGGTCTATAGCCACTCAACTTGGAATAGAAATCATTGGCTTTTTTCAGTAACAGCGTCTACATGACCTCCCAATTTTTGAACGATTGCATACAAAACCATCCAACACACTGAGGGAGACTACAAACTTGATCTACCTCAAGAGAGTTTGGCTTACTCGAGTAAAACTTTAGTAAGCGTTTGGATTCTATGATCTCTCCAATAAACTCTATTAAGCAGTCTCCTAATGAAATCACACTCCTACGTCAGCTTGCAAATAGAATCCTCGACCTCAGACTCCGAACCCTGACAAGCTAAAGATTGCGACAACTCCCAAACCAAACAGAGAACAACCCAAAAATTCAACCACAACAGTATTCCCCCTGTAAATGTAAACCAAAGGGACCTGAACCCACATTTGCAATCCCCATAGGAACTCCACAAAGCCCTAAAACCACAACATGTCATCAAAATCTCGGGCGATCAAAATTTTAGCATTCAAACAGACGGTAGTGTGTGAAGAGTACACGTGAGCTCTTGGGAAAAAACACCAGGGGAACTGTGGTCTAAGAAGATGGGTGAAGTTAGAACATCGTATTGTTTCTGAATCTGGCGAGAACTCAGAAACCCTGACAAGCTAAAGATTACGACGACTCCCAAACCAAACACAGTAAGCTCTCACCCAAAAATTCAACCACAACATTACTTCCCGGCCCCTGTTGATGTAAATCAAAGGCACCTCAACCCACATTCGCACTCCACATTCGAACCCAACGAATCCCTCAATCCACAACGGGTCATCCGAATCTCGGGCTATCAAAATCTTACCATAAGATTCAAATTGGTGAAGTGTGAGAGGAAGCTCCTGGGAAAACCCACCAGAGGATATGTGATCTGGAAAGATGGGTGAGGTTCGAAAATACTATTGTATCTGAATATGGCGAGAATTGGCCGAGGATTTGTTGACGGTGATGGCAGAAACAAACTGGCGGAGGCAGAGAGCGGGTCTGGGAGTTGTCCTTGGGGGGTGGGGACTGGGGAGGGGTCCTTGCAAGGGAGGTGTGTCAGATTGGGAGGGTTCTGTTAGGAGGTTCGATAGGTAGGTTTTGTGGAGAGGAAGACACGTGTCGTGCGGGGGGGTTACCGTTGCTTTACGCGTGTGGGTCAGCGGAAGCAAGCGGCCTGGTACCTTCTTGACCCTCCGTTTCGACTGTGGGACCTGGAAAATTAATTTAAAAAAATTGTTTTTTTCTCCATTGGAGGTGAGAGAAGTTATTTTTTTCTACTTGACTAAGGTAGGGGGCTGTAAAAGCGACCCTTTAAGAGCTGATTTGCATTTTGGGGAAGCTAAACTCCTTAAAACAATTTTCAGTAAATTTTCATGGTAAGAAAAATGGAATTGGCATCTAACTCAAGTGGTTTCATATTTTTTGGACCTTCATGGAATTCGTTATGAATTTTTGAAGTTGAAAAACAGTGGTTTCTAAAAGCGACCCCCTCTTGAAATGTACACTTCTGGTACATCTTAGAGGCAAAATCTACCAGATGGCTTTTAGAGACAGGTTGCTTTTACAACCCCCTACCTTACTTGAGGACTCTTGGAAGGTTTCATAATAAATGGCGGATTTCCTAATTGGTAGGACATAAGGTAGCAGATCCTTAACCCATGAACGATGCTGTGGCCATTTTCTGGTCGATAGTACAAAATCTTTGTCCATAGTACAAAAGTGCAACTATTCATCCTCAAAATTTTGTATAGAAAGGGGAGGTCGTATGTAGTAGTTTGACTTCCAATGAGTGCTTTAGGATTTTTATTAAACCAACTATTCACATAATGCCAAAAAGAATGATTTCCATGGTTACAGGCCCGTCCTTTAAGAATTAAAGGACACAACTTCCATGACCAAGGTAGTCACTAAAATTGCTCCAATTATTGAACCCATAGATGCATTCTTTATTTCTACACAATGAACAATGAAGTCATCTATTGAACACTTTTGGCCTTATTGCCCTTCAAGGATTAAAGTGATTAGGTTCTTTAGATCACCCCTATAAAAGAATCTTGTATGGTTAATGCATAATTGAAGAAGAATTTATATGTATAATAGTTCAATATCGGCACTTGTCTCCACATGGTGTCCAAACAAAATAGAAAGTTGTAGGGACAAAATTCAACCATGTGATAGATAAAAAGAGAAGGCAATGTAGCACACAAAAAAAATTATAAACAAATGAAAAAAATGTAAATGTTCTATTATCAATTAGTAGAAATATGATAATGAATATTCCATTTTCAATTAGTGATTGGGACACTTTTAAATCCATGTTGTGTACCATTTAAATGCAAGAAGATCACTTTCAGGGTATTTCATGGCCCATTCACAAAATTATACCTAGTGATTACTACACCACCTATGAACTAAAATAGCGGTCTACGTACTAGCTTTCACTTTCAAATATTATAACTAATGTCAAGCATTCCAAAAAGAAATGCAACTTCTTGCTTTCATTATGGATTTCATTCTCCTTCAATTGAAAATTCATCCATTACACCAAGTGACTCCAATTTTGATTCACCTAGCTAGTAAAAGGTCGCTTCTTGGACCTATTACCTTTATTCATAGAATATGGGAGCAAGTTCATAATTATTAGGGAAAGTCACAATGACTAGCGTACTTGTCAATGAAGTTAGAAAGGCTTAAACCCCTCAAAAGATGAATACAAGATCTTCAACAAATTGGGGGAAACTAAATAGATTTTATAATGACACTGGGCCACGTCAAGCCTTCAATGAATTGGTGGAACCAAAATAATAGTGTTGTGACTCCCCCTAGTTGTAAGGTAGAAACACCTAACAAGGATCAAATGAGTTTGTATAATTATTATTATTGTTTATTGAAGAGCTCTCATTGCTAATTGTTCACGTAAAGATACATTGTAATTGAAGTTTGGTGAAGTTGAAGAATCATGACATCTGAATATATTATGTAAAATTATAAGAGGTCAAAATTGAACAAGTGGTTTCTCTAATTTGTGCTCTAATTTCAATGCCTACATCTTGAACACTAAACAAAAAATATTAATAAGTAACCGTGTTTATCCTTTAGATTTTGTAGGGCACCCTTGTTTTTTGTTGCTAATACCTTAAAGTAGGATTATTTAGGGTTTGAAAATGTTTTTATAAATGTGCCTTGAAAATATTCAAAAGAATTAACACATGTTTATTGCATAACTTTCAACCTAAGAACATTAAAAATTTTGGTGCAAAATTTTAGAATGTCACTACCAATTCATCTTTGACCTCTTATATATAATTTTTTTATTTTTTATTCATTTGAATGTCATCCAACATTAGTTGCAATTTATGTTTATGGGATTGAATAGTGAGAGTTGCACAACAAACAAAAACTATTGTTAAACAAATTTGTTCAACTTTAGCTATACTACTTTGGAGTGTTTGTTTGCACAATGTGTACTCGAAAGTAACAAATTGTAATCTTTTATTATAGTAATAAATGATTTTCATCTAGAAAAAATGATTTTTTGCATGCCATTGCCAAATAAGGGGCCCTACTTGTTTCATTCACTAAAATGGTGATAAAATGAATTTGAAAATGGAAGCTATAAACTTTTTTAAGTGATCTTATTATCTTTAGATCAAGCTTTTAGAGATTAAACCATTCAAATAATAAGGTCCCAAGACCTCAGGTAGATGCATCAATGTTCAAGGAGAACCACTAGTTAGTTCATTGTTAGCCCATGCCTTTGGAAAAATCATTGGTTGGAGTGTAAAAATGGGACATCTATAATTGGACAAAAATTTAGTAAGACTATGCAAACATAAAATGTGGATATGTAGTCATTGCTTTCATGATCTTGTCAAATTTAAAGCAGCTTGTCATTTTGAACCTAGAGCTATTACCCAAGTTGCTAAAAGCAAATATGTTCTTGGCCAAGACAAATATTGCTTTTGGATTGGTCATGGTAGCCGGCCACTACTCCGTCACCCAAATCTACCCGATGTACTGAATTTGGAGTTCAGTTTCAAAAACAACATGCCTTTAAAAAAAGAAGATTGCAACCTTTGCAAATTTGAAGTTGAAGGAAAGTGTCTAGTAAAAATCTAATATTAGAGGAAATGAATAACAAGATTTTAATAAAGAGAAGATGCAACCAATTATGCCCTTCAAAAACCCTAGACTCCTTCTACCACTTAGACAAGGAAAATTACCAATGTAGCTCTAGAAACTTCCCCAACACTCAAATGCATCTGTGAAGGTTTGCTCCAAAACCTAAGTGCCGAAATTGAATTTCCACATCAAATTCTTTGGGGTCCACATCACCTTACACCATTTCTAAGACAACATGTGGCACTTTTCCTTTTTTCTACGGAAAAAGACTTAATTTATGCCGAATCTAACCTTTCATGTCGGGTAAGGTAACTACACCTAAAATTGTACAAATAAGCAATTCAGCCATTACAAAAAATATGAGGCCTCCAGAAGGCCGTTAAGCCTGGACCCCATAGTGATATTACAGAGGGTTTTTTCGAATTTTTTTTCCTGAAACTGAAATTCTGACGTGGTCGAAGTGCCACGCCAGCGCTGACGCCAGCGCCACGTCAGCGCCACGTCACTTTTTAATTTTTTTTTTTCGGAAAAAAAAAAGTTTTTTTTTTTTTTTTTTTTTTTTCCGTAATATCACCCGCGGGGTCCCGAAAATCAGCACTCACAGCCTTGTTGAGGCCTCATATTTTTTGTAATGATGGTTCCCATTATTATACTGGAAAACATTTTGTGGGATCGTGTTGGTAGTGAAAAGGAGATTCTAGATTTTTCTTAGAATGCATTTTTTGAACACCGTATGTATAAACTACAATTTTTCAAAGTGCTGAAAATAGGTGTTCCTAAAAGCGATCATAGACTCTCGTGAATAGTGGGAGTATATTTTAGGCAAGAATCTATAGTGTGCAATTTTAGGAGTAGGGGTCTGTAAAAGCGATCTGTCTCTAAAAGCGACCTCTAACACAGAGGTACATTTTACTTTCTTCAATGTACCAACGTTGGACATTTTGTGAGGGGGGCACTTTTACAAACCATTGCTTTTCAACTTCAAAATTTTGTAACTAATTCCACAAAGGTCCAAAAAATATGAAACGACTTGGATTAAATACCAATTTCATTTTTCTTCCTAGTAAAATTTACTGAAAATTGTTTCAAGGAGTTTAGCTTCCCTAAAAATGCAATCAGCTCTTAAAGGGTTGCTTTAACAGCCTCCTACCTTACTGATCATTACAGGATGTTTACCCATTGACCCATTCAGCTGCAAATAATTAATACTGTACTACTCTGTAGTGCCCTAACTTGTTGGACTGTCTCAAAAGTTGACCCGGAATGGCCACTCACTAAACATCCAGTCACTGGGTCCACTTCCGTTCACCGACTCAGTGAGCTGAGGTGGCAGTCCTGCATACCGCGGGAAAAAACGGAGCCATATGACTGGCTATATTTTTTCTAGACTCCTTGCCACATGGCTTGCTCCCCAGCTTGCTCCCCAGCTTGCTCCCAATGTGACTTGGAAGTGACATTCCCTTGGGGATTCAGATGGGATTTTATTTCCAATTCTCTAAAGTAGGAGCTATTCTAAACGTCTTGAAAGTTAGGTTTCTAGTTTGCTAGATTATTGTATTTGAATTATTATTCAACTTGTATATATTTTGAAATGACAATGAGGCCGACAATTGCATTCAAGTAATTGAATAGGGTTGTCTTCTTTTTAAATTGAGGTTTAGGTCCCACCCTTACAAATGATGGACCAAAAGAGAGAGCCATGTTTATGACTTTTAGGACACCGATGCTAGTATGTAAGTACAGAATGCAAGCCTCCGAGTCTTAAGCATATATATATATATAACCATGGAAGGTGCTTATAATATAAACACCTATAATATCCATTCCTTACCCTCTAAATATCTATAGTCCTCTCCATAATTGACGATTTGGAAAAAATCATTATAAAATACTATTTAGAAGAATATTTTGGAGTTGATTTAAAAATGAAAGTTGTAGGTTTTGAATTTTGGATTCCATTTGTACAGCTAGATTCACCAATGCTATCACCAATATTATTTTTATGAATTTTGAATAGAATTTTTTAAAATTCCTTTGAAATTTGATTACAAGCAAAATATTATCATTTTTGGAGTAAAACTTGTTGGAATGGATTTGAAAGGAGGTTCTTTTGGTATGATGACTTTTTGAAATCTTTGTGTTCTTTACATCTATGACCTCATTTTTAGAAATCTAGTCTTGAACTACAATCAATGCAATTTTGGCTTGGTTAACCACTTGACATACTTCTACAGTTATAATTTTAGAAAAATATGTACTCTAGTAACACCAAATGCAACCAATAGATAGGACAAGAACTTCATAAAGTATCTTCACGAATTAAGATAACTTTCATCCAAGAAGCAACAAGCAAGAAACAAGAATATGAATTTGTTCATTGTCCAGAAATTGGACGTCCGAGCGCTTAAGGGTTAAGTTAAATTGTTTGTTTTGTTTTGTTTGTTACAATGAGATCTCTGGAACTCTGTGTCCCCCATTGTGTTCTTGGTATTGTTAGAAAGCTTTCTATGAGTCTGTATATAAAGGCTTTGTTTTGTGGCGTTCAAACCTACGATGTCAAAGTTATCAAATTTCAATTTTTTTATGAATTAGAAAATTAGAAAATTACTTTTTTTTTCTTTTGGTTGTAGCAACAACACATGAAATACTAATATACTTTAAACGAGGTTGCTTATTTGTTTGTTTAGTTTGTTTAGGTTGGTTTGTTATAGTGAGATCTTTGAAAATGTGCATCTTCTTGATTATATTCTTAGTACTATGAAAAGTTTTCTACAAGAAGGGATACATGAATTATGTTTGGTGGCGTTTCAACTCACGGTAGAAAAGTTATTGAGTTTTGAAATATTTATAGATTAAAAATTTAGAAATTTATTTTTGCTTTTACATTTAGTATACTATGACAACAGCACATGGTACACTAGTAGGTATTAATAACATAAATACACTATAATTATGGAAGGGTTCTATAATGTAGACACCTATAACATAGGTGTTTAATTTATGAGCTCATGATTCTAAGCTCACATAATAGCGACTGTGACTATTAGAATAATTATAGTGTAAAATAACATTCAAGGGCAAAAAAAGCTTTGCTTTCGAGTGTAAATGAAGACTCTTCACTATAGATTAATCATGTATCCAAGTCACTTTTACTATTATGTGAGTCTAGAATGATGAGTACTTGAGTATATGAGTCTATACATCTATGTTATAGATGTCTATATTCTAAATATCTATATTATAGGTATTTATACTATAAGCATCTTCAATCTACTTATACATCTATTCAAGGCTTGTAGGCTTGCATTTCTATACTCACATTCTAACGTTGTTGTATTCAAGCTTGCCTATGAATTGTAGGCCATTGAAAAACAAATTATTTTTGAAAGAGTGATATTGAATAAAGGCATGCCAACCTTTTTATTAAAAAATGCTATAAACATAAGAACACCAAAAATTATCCAAATAAAAATTCAGCATGGTTTCTATGATTGAATTGTTAATTTTTGTTGGTTTTGTTGGTAGTCAAAAGAGGGATTCTAGGATTTGTTAGAATGTATTTTTTTAGACAATGTGTGAGTAAATTAGAAATTTTTAAAATGTAAATATTTTCAAAATGTGTAGATACAAAGAAAAAAAAGTTCAATATTTTAACCTAATTGTGAATTGTTTCTAAAACCATCCCTACAAATTCTTGCCTAAAATATGCAACCTCTATTTACAAGAACCTAGGACCAATTTTGAATATGGCCAATTTTCTTACTTTGTGCATACAATGGCATCTATAATGAATTTACAAAGAGCAATTACACATCATAATTTTTTTACACATCATAATTTTTTATTTCATCATTATTCAAATAGGTGATTTGTAAGAAAAAGATAGTCATAAAATCTATCACAATCAAGGATGCTTTCATGAGAGATCTCATAGGTGCAATATACAAGGTTCAAGAGTAGTCTAGACTCATGAATAGAACCCTACTACGTCAAACTTCAACAATTCAGAGTTCGTTCATAATGAGTCCAAATAGTGGTAATACATATTCTCAGTTATTTGGAATCCACTCGAAAATGGGACATCTACACACTCACAATTCTAATAATAGAAACCACTCAAAACAGCTGGAAGCCAAGGCAATGGGTTCCTCAACTGTCAAGGCAATGGGTTCCTCAACTGTCACAACCTGACCACCCAACAATGGAATCTTCCCAAACTGTCACCCTAATAACAAAACCTTTGCACCAATCATTTAATTGTGTGCATAAAATATTGTCATTTGCAGAGGCTCAAATTGATTTACAGATAGATGCAATTGGCGTATAATGTTACTGTGCAGGTGATCCCTTATCATTCATAAATTACAATGCTATCAATGAAGGGTGCTCCACCTTATAGGGGTGCTCCAGCTAATTGGTTAAAAATAATCTCGTATTTCAACTTTCATCCAACTTGCTCCCAGAAGAACTCTTGTTTAACTGCCTCGAAGCTCTCTCCTCCATGTCAGAACCCTCATTTTCAGACTCTAATTCTTTAAGTTGTTCCAACCGTCGTATAACATCTAAGCGCTCCCGGCCATACGCACTAGGAATCTGTACCATGGATATCAACGAAAATGCAATCAGATGGCAAGAATCGAATGCCAGAAATACACTAACCAAATACACTAACAATCCCTCACTTAACTTCAAAAACACCACTTGCGCTGCAAGGTCGACTACGAAAGAATTCTCAAAATAAAAAGAACATGCACAGTTCGATCTCATAACGATTGTCAAAACTAAATTAACCTGAGTATCTAAAAGTTACAAAAGATGCAGGAACTAAATATAGTATATCATCCGATAAAACGGAAACAAAACTTTTTAAGTCTGCCTCACTCCAAACAGCATGATGTATAAGACGTGCACTCCACTAAATCAG
Organism: Antitrichia curtipendula; assembly: GCA_951230915.1. Taxonomy (NCBI): domain Eukaryota; kingdom Viridiplantae; phylum Streptophyta; class Bryopsida; order Hypnales; family Leucodontaceae; genus Antitrichia; species Antitrichia curtipendula. The sequence continues at coordinate 48,600,196 of OX579633.1, read as the reverse complement.
ATCACAGGTCTGCGTATAGCAGAGATTACAAAAGAAAGGGTTACAAACCAGGGCAGGGACGTATTTTTGAATAGCGGCAAGAATAGCAGCGTGCCCAACAGCCGTGACCTGTGACAGGAGATGAGAAATTATTCAGGAATTGAGAATATTATAATCATAACCTATCATATTGTAGATTAAAGTTCAATCATATAAGATAATCTTTTAATAGAGTGACTTAGCCGTTTGATGGGCAACGGTACAGAAAAAAAAACAAGCAACCGCGAAGCAGGGCGACAGACATGGCGTCTTACAGGCAATAACATCAAAACGCCAATGGGGACTACTGAGGCTAGGTCAGTGAATGTTCTTCTCAGTATCTTTTGCTCCCGATCGGTTAATACTTGACCAGCAACACTTCGTTTCAAGAGCAATACTGCAACACCCACATCGCTTCCCAGAAGAACAGTCCCCCTCCATGCATCCTGACCCAAGTCAGAAAACGCAGATATTTAGTAGACAGAATGTAGCAGCTGAATACAGCTTCTTACCCCAACCATGTAAGAGGAAATATTATCATATGGATTTAGGCCTTCAGTATCTTTAAGAGTTCAGAAAACTTCAATCCACTGTGGTAACTCCCATCAAGCAATGCAAGACACTCAAAAGCATTGCATCCGCCACAGTTGCCCGTCCACTAAGCTTGAATCCACAACAAAACCCCATCAAGCACATCAAAATGTAGCATATAGGGAACTTACAGAACTAGCATCTTTAAGCTTCTCAATAGACTTGCCGAAAACATCTCCATACGCCCCAGTAACTTCTGAATCATCAAAATCATCCTCACTGAACCTAGTCGTTAGGCTGGTACTTGACATACGCGTCAAATCTCCGCTTGATGATAGCTGACAGAACCAACAAGTCAGAAAGACAGCAAGGATAGATAGGACGACCAAGCATTCATGACAGTTTGTTTTAAACCGTTATAAATTTAAAAGCATTGCATGTTCTATGTCATCGGACGGAAAGAGAAAACTCACTCTTTCTGATTCTGCTTGCAAAGCAGCTTGTTGTATGCGATACTCTAACGTAGCCAATTCACCTCTTAACTGCTCAATGGTTTCCGCTTCTTTCAGAACTGTAGATGCTCCGTTTAGTGCAAGATCTGCTGTGTCATAATCAGCTGTGCCGGTCTGTGTACAAAGCAAAACATCTTGTTCAAGTCTCCAAGGGTTCTATCAGGGATGGATACAATTGAAATCAAAATGCGATTGCTTATCTTTAAGGAGATTCAAAATTTAGATATAATCATTTACAGTCTGAAAATAAGCAATATTTTTATCCATTTGACATGTTTTCATCGAAGTGGAAGAAATGTTTTGGTGATGAAAGATTGCATTTCATACCCATGCTTGATATTCAGGACATTCTTGAACCATGCTTCAGTAATCCGTTCTTCAACGGCACTGAATATGGAATCATTTTGCCTACAGTACCATTGGTAAACTATTGAATTCAAGATTCCTACTCCCTCTCTTGCCACACACTAATGATTCAACAATAGGAAGGGACCTAGCACGGTGGGGTAAAGAATGTTACATAATCTATTGAATGATTTGGCTATATGCCAAGCGAAAAAAACTATTCATGATAGGAATCCGATATCAGGTTGTGTGAACTCTAATACTTTGAAGTGGGACAATATCAAACAAATCCATCGACTAACTAACTATTCTCATAAGACACAAATCAGTAGCAGGTGGTGCAAAGTAGGCTTACTTTATCTTTAGATGTATAACCGTCAACATCGTCCCTTTCCTTCTTAAGATTTGAGAACGGGAACATGAAATTCACCAACTCTCGACCTAGATTCGTTGCTCCTTGGAGAAAAGGATTTTCCCTGAGTACACATTTGAAGCAAAGAATCAACCACCAAGTTAGCTTCCAATGTGAAACATTTGATCTGATACGGATTTCATCAATATATTTCAAAGAAAGTTCCACTGCAGGAGGGTTTAGACGTTGCAGTTCCTTAATCATCAGTTGCGTACTCTGATCAAATGACCAACTGGTCACCCTCGGCGTTTAGAGGTTAATCATATAAATGAACCTCAACGCCAGTGCTTTACTTCCAGGTTCCTAGTACAAGACGTGGACAATTAAACACTTCTTTATTTTAACCGCACGAAGGCATAAAACAGTGTGGCTTGTACAGTAAGTCAACATGTAGGACAGAAAAAGTAACAGATATTCCTTATTAATAGTCATGATTTTTTAATAGTAAAACTTGGTGAGTCTCAACATAGGGGTCAGCAGGGTCTAACCTTTTTTTTGACTGTAAACTTGTACTTCGGTAGCCAAGCTCTTCATCAGCGCTTCTCTCTGTGTTCCTTTCCAAGAATTTGCCATCCTGCACCAGGAAAAAAATTGCATGGAATTTCGTTGGGGTTCAGACAACGCTGGAGAATGAGATCGAGAAAAACACTTATATATGAGTTGACTGAATGGAAGCTTGGTGTGTGACTCGTTAATTATTCAGGCATGATCCCATAGAGGGAGCCGAGATGACTTCCATTCTCGCTTCTCCTCCGTTTTCACTTCAAAGAATATTCTTACTCATATTTCTAGGAATTTTCCATACATAGAGCCCGAGGATAGTAGATACGTTCCATAAATCGGCAGGGGCCTACCTTCACTATCAGGCTCATTCTTAAAAGACCAGCTTCTTCTTTTAAAGAGGCCTCCAGTAACTCAACTTCTCTCTTCAATGCCCATATCCTCCTTAAATCAACCCGAATAGCTGACAGGGTTTCTCTTCCAGAACTCCCATTAGATTCAGACTCTTTAAGCAACACTTCCAGTTTGTGAATAGCGAGCTCGACACTCTGTAGCTCCTGCAGCAAAGGTTCTCATGATGATGAGGACATAAGATCAGTAAAATAGAAAATGGACCTTCAAATACAAGTAGTCATTTCACCCTATAAAAGATACTTTACCTCCTATATTCCAGTTCGCATAATAGTATTGGAACATACCGTTGAATTAACTAACTGCATGCTATTGACCCTAGAAACGTTCCAGTGTCCTCGGAAATAATCAGATTAGACATTGATCCTTACAGAGATGCACAACTCAGATGAAGGATTTCCAGAATTGTGAACTTTAACTTAAAACGTTAATGTACAACCAATAAGAGGAAAGAGAGTACTTTATCAAACAGTTTGAGTTGCCGCTCCATTTCCTGTAACCCCAGCTGATCTGCTGGAAGTTTACTCGTGTTTAGCGGTGTAACACTAGGAACATTCCAGCTCCGCAATAAGTCATCCTCGACGTGCTTTGCAATTGCATCCCTCTCCTGTCTCTGACTATCGGTATTGAAAACATCTCCTTTTTGAGCACCACTCCCATTCCTGCAACAAGGTCGTACTCAGTGCAACTCGATCTCCCGACTTAACAGTCTAAAGCAATTTTCCGTGTTATAATGAAAGAGAAGACCAACAGCACAATAATCATTCCATTGTAAAATTCAAGGGAACACAAAATGACCTGGAACAGAAGACACGAAACTCACCTAATAGGAGTTCCATCGTTGAATTCGAGATTGTACGCTTTAAAGCACTCCGCCAAGCGCTGCTGACTGTTGCACAGCCCCAGTGATATTAATAATAAGATTCATGAAATTAGGTGCTTGTGAAATAAACAATTTCATCCAACATTTACAGGACCCTGCTCATGGCTGAGGAGGATATAACTAAAATCATCTTCACAGAGCTAACGTACTGACACCAATTTTTCAAAGAACAGTATGTGCAGCAATGAAAGCTACATGAATTGCATGAAATAATTGTTTGAAGAGGCAAACAATGAATGCCAGTTGTGGCACAGTCGGCTGCCTGTGAATCAACAGAGGACCAATATTTGTAAACATGTTACCCTTTTTCTATGAACGCAGTTGCACGAAAACCTTGTGATTTCCGGACCCAGGTACTGTAACGACGAAAACTTCCCACCCATAACGAGCATGTTTGAACTGCTACTCCAAGAGCCATCTGTTTTTCAGCTTTGCTAACTCCTGATTTCACCTTTTTGTGCTCATCACGAGATTTAGCTGGTGGGTTTCCTGGATAAAAAGAAAGCCATTCCATCTCTTCACACACCACCTGCAATGAAAGATGATAAACTATATCAAATTATCAGAAAAAGTGAATCGAAGAAGAAAAAAAATCCCACCAAAGGAATTCAAGAACTGACACCAAGTAGACAGGAAGGAAACAATATAAGACAGGACTTGGAATGAAACTCACCTCTTGTTCGAAATTGAGAAGACAGGCACATCAATTGAATACTTAACAACGCCAATTAATACACATATAAGGGTCTGAGTTTAAAATTTCTAAACAGAAAAATAATTTCACATTTCCATAGGTCATCTTCTCACCTCTACAAAAAGCTGATAAGAGGATACCCTTGCAAGTTGCGGGTAAAACAACACACTACCACCATCTAAATACCTGTAGGAACCAAACACATAAAGAATACATCAGGTTATACATTCATCGCCTCTTAATTCTAAACTGTCATTGACTTATTTCAAGAACAAAACTAAATGGCAAGTATTTCATGACTAAAGATAAGAGGGAAATACCTTAGTAGGCTTGCAAGTGACTCCTCGGAATCCCCTACCCCTCGGCTCGCTAAGTAGGCCCGGGTGCTTCTTCCCAAAGCAACAAAGAATCCAAACAGCCCCAAGTCCTTCTGTAGATCCTGCATGCCCTTTCTGGGATAAGAAAAGATAGAATATAACTGCCCCAGAGATATCTGAACCAGACGCGCTACATAATTAATCCATTTTCATGAATGCAAATTACTAACGTGCCAAAGAGCCTGTGTCATTACGCCATATACGGTTCAAAGACAGAGCCACACGATAGAAATATTCAACTCCAGTTTATATTTAATCGTTGCAATCTGTCTGAAAAGATATATTAAGCACAGATTGAAGCAGATGAGTAAAGAGAATGACGGTTGCAGAAAATTAACCTCAATACCGTCAGTCACTTGCAGCTTTGAATTTACACCTTCCCTAACTAAAGCTGCACACAGCAGCTGCTGTATGAGGTTGATCCAGAAGGTTCCTTCACTTCCATCACCCTGCCAGATTCTTACGTCTGCTGCTCTAGATCCAAAATTGTCAAGAAACTGCCGCTTGAATCCTACGGTACACGAAAACATGTACACTTCTTCTATTGGCATACACTCAGGCAGCTTCAGCATTTGCCTGTTAATCTCCTCCGGAAGCAACGACGTAAATAGAGGACAAGACACTGCTGCCGCACCTAGCTTCGTAATGGCTGCACTGCTACTGAGAGAAAGCGTGAGAAGTGCCACATCACTTGCATTGCTTGGGCTTGTAGCAATCCCTTCCCATCCTCTGCTTGCGAATGAAAGAGTGCTTTTGTGAGTAGAACAGGAGATGTCGATGAGTTGTAACAAAAAAAGTTAACCTACTACGTGAAAGAACTGTGGACAGCCTGAAGGGGCACCACAAGTAGGCCTGATAGCTACGTGCTACTTCATATCGGATCACCAAAGAGCAGACGAAGGCATAGTCCTTCTTGACTTAGCAAGTGCGGCATAGAAAACTTAGCAAAAGGTTTAGAACACACAACGAGAGAATGCCAGATATCATAGGAAAAGAGATCATGGATCTGCAACATGGTCTTTTCCAGAATGTGTTTTCAAGCAATAGGAGAAATGCATACGTAGATGTTACGGCAGTAAAACGCTTGTCTTTCTCCAGGACACTGACAAAGCTGGCCACTGCCTGAGGGTGCTGCTGGAGCCACAACCAATCATCAGCCGAGGGGTCCCTTGTAGACAACTCGAGCCGAATTGAATCTCTAAGTGGCGCAGATTGCCGCATCAGGCTGTCAAAAATATAGCATCTCGAATTAGGAAATGAGCAGAATGAAGATGAAACAGCAGGGCAAGAGAATACGAAGCAGAGTAAAATTGAAGTCCTGCTCAGGGTCGAATCACATTTAATTTGTCCAACACGCTAGGCCCGTTAGTAATCATCAATGCCTAACCAGTTCATCTGTGCATCAAATATCGATAGCATGTCCTCCATGCAGGAACGCCTTAGTGGACAGCGCTAGTGGGAAATATTAGTTAGAAAGATTCTGGCGTTCTAGGGCAACACGACATGTAGACATACTAAAAGGTAGCCATGAAGGACTTACCTACGCTGTACCAGCACATTAGCATCCCTATCTCGTCCTTCACCACGCGCTGCAATCTCTTGAACCGCTTGAAGCAGCGAATGTACAGCAGCCTGCGAATCAAGAAACAAGCGAATGTGGCTAATGAGATTGACAACATCCAAAATTCAAAGCTCTCTTCTATAAGCGATCCTCTCAGAAGATACAATCATATCTGCGGACTTCAAAACGCAATCTTCGATAGAAATCCGGAAAACCAAAAACTACATACAAAAGTATTATCATTTGACTAATGGCAACCTATCAGGAGGGCAATCGGCTCTGGCACATTTCCTACGCAACTGGAGCAGCAAGAATATGAACCTTGACTCAACTGAGCTAGTTCAGCGTCAACTAGACCTACAAGACCTAGACGAAGGAGATTAACACTCCATTAAATTGATCAATTGATCGTCACGTAATTTTCTTGACTTCAAACACTTCTGTAAATGAGTGATTGCCTGGTAAGCGAGCGCCCTCATCCAGGCATTCTTGTCAATGCCGAGCCACTTCTGAGCAAACCAAGGACCGCGCGTAAGAGACTCCTGCTCCTCCATTGCGGATTGAAACACAGCAGCAGCCTCATGAAGCGCATGGACAAGGTTTTGCCCCTGCTCCCCGCCACCGCTCGGCTTCGCTTCATCCGATCTTAATCCCTTCGCCTCTGTCCAGCTATTCTCGTTCCTAACTACATTCCCGTTTTCCGAGTTCCTATCGTCGAACGCTTTTGTGCACAAAACTCCAGCTCGTGCTGGAAACACCCTAAGTTTCTCAATCCTCGTCACTCCGATAAACTCCGAGCTCGGTTTCCAATTCTTATTAAACCCTGGCCGACTCCAAAAAGCAACCTGACAATCCATGCCATGATGGCCCTTGCAACAACTCTCCAGCAGCAGCCGTCCCGTGACGCTGCTACACACAGCCGCCGAATGCATCATCGCCGCGACCGTAACAAAATCCTCCTTCCTGAACGCTGATCACACATGGAGATGTCCAATTCTCCAACGCCCCTACTCTGCCAGAAATTGTCCACAAGCAAAAACAAACGGCGAACCTGGCTCCGAAAGTAGGCGTCAATACTCTCCACCACCGCGGTCAAGTTCCTGTCGAAAAATCTCAGGATAAGTTCATGTAATAAGATTTCGGAATTCACACTTGCAGTGGAAGCAATTGCGAGAGCTGGCTATGGAGAAGCGTTGAAGGTCGTGTTGCAATGAAGCGACGAGCGAGCTTGGCAGCACCACTGGAGTTACCCGGCTTACCGCTTTTGCTTCTTCATCCTCATCACCGAATGTCCAAATCCATTGCCACTAAGCTTAGTTTAGTTTATAATTAAATCTGGATCCCTATCCGACTTTCCATAATCCACTACTACCGTAGTGTGACATGGGTTTCGTTTTTGAAAAATCGAAATAATTATTATTTTTATCTGAAGAAGGTTCCTTTATATTTAAATGGAATAATGATGATTTCGTTTTTTTAAGTACATAATTATTAGACTTTTCGTCATACATTCAATTTGAACAAAATATGGAGGACAATCAAGGTGAATGAAAGTGGAGTGGGTTTAACGGGTTTTAATTGAATCGGTAACAGTTGAAGCAATAGTGGTTCATTTATTTGCTTTTATTGGCCAATCAAACTTATTTGAATATATATAGAATACCAAGCCAGAACAAACCACAACAATGATAGTGAATGAATAGTGAATATGCAATGTACTACAACAGATTTATTAAAAATATTTTGTGTTGCCAAAGGATAATTACTGAACTTTTCATCATATCTCTTCCTCATTTTTCACACATTTTGTTATTTATTTCCTCCCATTTTCAAGAAATTTGTTTTTTATATTTTTGAATTAATAAAAATCGAAACCCATGTCACACTATGGTAGTGTGTCATGTGCTTGTAGTTACAATAAAATAAAAGTGAAAGTAATTTCTTTTTTAAATTCATAATCATAAAAACTCCCAAATTCAATATTTTTTTGTCATGAGTTAAAACACCACGAAACAAAATTTGTGCACCTCTCCTCATAGAGAGCTTTCCAACCGTACCAAGAATGTAGCTGGAAATACATAATTTTGGAGATCTCAAAGTAACAAACAAAACAAACTAACTAATTTAAGGTATATATAGATAGTGCATAAATTTATTTATTTTAAAAATAATCCCATTTTTAGGAGGATTTTTTGTTAGTGTGTATGACACTAAAGTGACACTATGTTGAATTAGTATAGGTTGAAATACAATTGTATTGTATCAATTAGAGTCTTTATTTTGAATAAGGACCACCCTAGTTCAAAATAAAAACACTAGTACTATTACTTATAAAATAAAATTTTATAGTGATACTAATTTGTTGATGATACTAATTTTCTCATTTAGTAGCAATTCTTATTTGGAGTTAAATATTGATAGATTTTGACAAAGTTCTCAACTTTTACAAAACTTTAAGAAGTAAATGTAATTATTTAGCCAAATTTCAACAAAAATATGTTATAAGTTATCAAAACTTTAATCATACCTATTATACCAAATAACAAAAATATTTTGTACCTCAAAATATTTAGAATTAGAGTTTTTAGAATTAGTTACCTCAACCAAATTTTTTAGAGTCACTATAGAAACAAGAAAAAATGGAATAAAATAAATAAAACAAGTTTTGGTTAAATCCCTCATTAGAACTTGATTCATTTGCTTTCCAAAAATATTAAAAAATTTTAAGAATATTTTTTAATTAGTTTGACACAAGTGAAAATCTAGAGCGCAGAAGCCTTTGTAAACCAAATTAAATTCTATGGTCTTATAGAAGAACTTGTTTCTTACTTCAATTAGTTTCATAACATTATTCAACAAAGATTTTGGCTACGCTTTATTAAAAAAACAATGGTAGAATATTATATAACTATGAGAGGCTGAAGATTAAAAAATAAATAAATAGAAAAGAAGAATAGGTTACATATGCAAGACATACTAATACCACTGGTAAATATTGTTATGTTGTAACATTCTTAAGTTTTCAATGTGGTTATATAAAAATAAAAATGTTTGCATTGCATTTAGAATTATAATATTATTATTCTTAACCTCTAGAAGAATGTCGTGCTTTTAGGCCCAAAATATACTTGTATCCAAAGCAAGGCTAAAATCTTCATCTATGTTTATTCATTAACAAATCCATCCATAGGATTCTTTTATTAACTTGTTAAAGTACACCCTTCTAAAATATTACACTAAGAAACATTGCCAATTGCAAGATCATGATGCTCAAATTTCAAAAGGAAGTATTTTCAACTCTTCCCAAATGGTTAGATCTTATCTTTTAAACTTTTTATCCAAAAATGTATATGTCCTACAACTTGCATCTCTCTATAATATGTTGAAGAAATAATTTGAAATATATATAAGAATATTCAACAAATTTTTTTCATATTCAAGCTTGAAAAAGTAGTAATTAGAAAGAGGTTAAGTATGATTAACTAAAAATACTAAATTTTTGAGAATTCCAAACCCAATGGTCATGGTACAACACAAGGTCTACCAATATCTGTTGGAGGAGGTCTTGTCTCCGTTTGAGTTGATTATGTGTAGATATTGAAGGTGAATCTTTTTTTTCTGTGCATAAGCTAGGTCGTGGTGTTCTAATGTACTCTCCAAGCATCTATGGTAGTATCTTGTTTTTGAAGGATTTTAATTTTGTTAGTTACTTTGCCATAAACTAATAACTGTAGAAATTTGTTTTTTGTTTTAAATAGCAAATGTGGTTGGTTGTTCTTGTTGAACTTTTACAAAGATTTGTATTTTTGTTTTGTTCTTTTTTCCCACCATATTGTTGTCGTACTACACAATTTTATTTTTATTTTCATTTTTTATGAAGTACCGAAGTGGCAATATTAAATGTTATAGCGGTGCTCCAAATTTCAACATTTATCTACATGTTGGATAAAAAACATCACATTAATGCATATCACATATCCGTAATTTTGTTTTCATTCACAATTTGGAGATTTCATCCAAGGATTTTTTTTTAAATTTGAAATTTTTTGGCAATTTTCCACCCTTTCAGTACCATTTTGTTCCAAGGGGGTGGTACTTTGTTGCAAATGGCCGCCAAATCGTCAAAACAAAAACACCCTGGTGCTGCAGAGTATTGAAGTCATTTTCCTGTTTAGGATATGGTTTCCCAGAACCCTAAACATTCTCGTCTTCACATTCTCAGGGCCTGGTTTAGGTGGTTTAGGAAGGTAGGGTGAATGCTACCATAACAATGCAATGTCGTTGTCTTGCTAAATATGTTATGTGCAATATCTTGAAATAGTTACTGCTATTACAGTAACAAAAAATTTCCTTACTTCTCCATCGATGCACTGTTAGTACCGTATTGGCAAGAGTTCGGCTTGTCGTTGCCTATATGCTTTTTTCGTAATTTGTTGTTAGGTTTTCAGTATTGTACGCACAGAGCAAAGTGAGTCTCCGTAGCTCATACTTTTCGCAAGAATGCTTGATCATCTGCCGGCAAGCGGTTGCTATCTCACTTGAAGAATGTGACAATTCGGGATTCCAAGAATTACAGATGCGGTAATCATAGCTCCGGCGTTGATAATTTAAGCTCATAAAGGAAGAATTCGAAATGGCAGAAGTGCAGGAGTAATTCCGATATGAATCTTTCACTTCTTCGCTGATTTTTCTTGTGGCGGAATTGCAGTTCAGTTCAATTCAACCTTCTTTTCTGCACTTCTGTACCTTCACTCCGCACCTGAAACTTCGCAGTATACAAAACGAAACACTCACTCACCCAAGCTGAGTCTTCGCATACTTGCTTACCGTAATAAGAGACAATCAAGATTTGTACTCACTCTTCTTGCTAACCTGCACTCCGGATTAGGGTTTCGTCGGTGGAAATGCATATTCTCTTCGGTCGCTAAGATGATCGCCATGCACTATTGCAGGTAGTTTGGAAAGGTTTTCTCTCTTCTATCTCGAGGATGCCGAGGACAGGGTGTGGATGCACGAGCGGCTCATGTGTCCTAAGCTATAACTTGTGAAGTTGGAGAATGATGTCAATGTTTTTGTGGAATTTAGTTTAGCTTTACCTTAACGTTAAGAGCCTCGGTGGTAGATTCGTCCCATTTCAGGGCATCCCAATGAAGCAGAATGCGCCACATGAGGAGTGAGGCCGATTCTGTTGCAGAATCGGCAGGTGCAGCTGTTTTCGTTGTTCCCATAGAGTTCCCTCACCTCTTAACGCTAGGGAACGCGCCGTGTAAGGCGCATTCTGCACAGGAGCTCGCCCATGAGCTCGCCCTGCCGGGCTCGCCCACTGGCTTGCTCCTACGCAGAATGCGCCTTATACGGCGCGTTCTCTAGTACGTAAAGGCCGGATCCCATTCCTGGCATCTGTCTTTGTAGGTAGAAACGAGTACGTGAAATCCTCTTTCAATGCCTCTACTGAAAAATCAGGGTCTCGGAATAGTCTGCAGCTTCAAGACCTTTCAAGTAAGACTTGAGATTGCGTTGCTCACTGCTCTAATCGGCTTCTTCATTGTTTGGAGTTAAAAGCCCCATTATAGATGCTACTGAAGACATATCAGAGCGTGCTATATTAGAGCATGGAGGGGGTAATATTTTTGAAATTTCTAACCATTGGTCCCTTCTTTTACGACCCTTTCTCTTGGATTATTTTTTTAAAGTAAGTTATCTCCAAAATTAAAAACGGGAATTCCTCTGTAGAAGCTACTAGTTGATCACAGTCAATCCCAAAACATATTTATTTTGGTAAAGATTTAGAGCATGATTTTATCTTTTTATTGCTACGTTTTGTCCCATTCCTTCAAGCTTACAAAATGATTTATATCAACTCCTAGAGATTTTGGAAGGGGCCACTTTTGGTCCTTATGGGCAGTTATTTGTTTATTGTAGCGTGGTAGTGAAAACTTAAACTTGTTTGTCATATTTGTTGTGGTGTGATGCTGAGCTTCTGGAATCTTTAGATTGTTTGATGGTGACAGCTTGAGTCATTTGTTCTCTGTTTTATCTGTAAACTGTGCTATGGATTTTGCAGGAAACGACCTTGTTTCTACAGATGCTTTATAATCCGATCTTTAAGCAGTAGCTCTCCGAGGAGCTTATGAAGCACTATCAAACGATGATTGAGAGCGCCCTCAATAGAAACAGTGTAGAGTCACCAAATGATCCTCTTGTTAAGCACTTCAAAGCTCTGAACTCAAGTCTGGATAGAGGTATGTTAATAAGCACTGAGATTGCCTATGGTAATTGCAAAGAGGTGCTCCTTTCAGATTTCCACAGTTGCCCTTGATAGTCTATGCTTTCGTCGCAATCCAAGGCGTTTAAGGGTTAAGTATCCCCACCGTTGTTTCTTTTGGAGCTGGGTCCCTAACAGCGGATGCATGACGCAGCCATGGCCAACTGGGAAGACTTTGACCAAGCTTTTGCTTAGTGTCAGTAACTTACAGACATGCAGACTATCCGGTAGAATCCTGCAATGTAGCCAAGCATTTCAACAGCACGGATCCCCAGCGTTGAAACCACCGTCCTCAACCTGACAAAGACTTACATTATAGTATTATAAGAGCATTTATTTATTTCTTTTTGAAGGCAAATGAAACGGGATTTCACAGATATACAAACCTGACAGCCACAGGTGTCCTGGACAAGGGACGGACACGTGTGGAAAGCTGCTTGTGAACGCAAGCAAGTCCCGCGTCCATGAAATGCTACAGTACCTTCAATTATTGCCACCACTAGCTACCGCGACTGGGTCACTGCTACAGTTCGCTCACGAGTTACCACACCCCTCCGACCCTGGCTTCTTCACAGTTCTCGCTGGCTATGGCGTTCTGCCGTTTGTCGAACTTTGCAACTCTGCTCCTCTTTTCACTCTCGGTGTTTCTGCCCTTAGAGCGATTCCCATCAAGCTTTTGCACCTCCGAAGCTACATCATCGGGACCTCTCCAGGTGCGAGTTCATGCTCTCATCGTTTCATGCAATCTTTCCTGCATCATGGCTACCATAGTCGGCATCTGAGAACTTACCTAGATCTATAAATTTCACAGGCCTGGGTTGTATCCATTTTCAGTGAAGTAGCTTCCCTTCCTTGCCAGGTTTGTTTCCTGTACGATACCACAAACTTAAGGTGGGTTGTGGGGTCCGGTGCTTGAGATCTGGATGTCGAGAGGTTGGTAATGAATAACTTTGTGTTGGTGTTCGTTTTCCGTTGTTTTGTTCCAAGTGACATCCAAACCCTGGTCGCTTGTATTTCTAGCTTGTGTGTGTGGTACCTTGTTGGCTTCTTCTTTGTTGCGTCATTGCAGTGCTAGAGTTTCAAACTAACGATGCAAGATGCGGCAGATCTTCTGGACCTACATCTCCCTGTTTCTTGCTGAGACTCTAACGGGAGTTGTTGCTCTGGTTCTTGGGCACTCTACCCTGGCGCTCTTCTCCCTTGCAATTGGATCCACATCGCTGGTGTGCTAAAGTGTGTATTCTGTTTGCACCGGTAAACTGTTCCAAAGTAACTCATCTTCCGGTATGAAAGTTAGTGTCCGTACAGACGTGCAGACCATCCTGTGGAATCCCGAAATCTAGCCAAGGATTTCAACAGCACGGATGCCCAGCATTGGGAACAGTCCTCACTCTGCCAAAGACTTTACAGATTATAGTATTATAAGAGCACTTTTCACGTGGGGAAAGCTGCCAGTGCACGCAAGCAAGTCCCACGTCAAAGAAATGCTACAGTACCTTGAATTTTTGCCACCGCTACCTACCACGACTCGCAGTTCGCCTTCCAGTTACTAGACTTCACAGTTCACGCTGGCTATGGCGCTCTGCCCTTTGTCAAACTCTGCAACTATGCTACTCTTTTCACTCTGGTTGTGTCTGCCTGAGAGATTCCCATCAAGCTTTTGCACCTCCGAAGCTGCATCGTTTAAACCTCTCGTCGTGTGTGTTCACGCTGTCATCATTCGTGCAATTTCTCCTCCATTGTCGCTACCGAGTGGGCATCCGGGAATTTCCTTCAACTCTGTGAGTTCCAGTCATGGGTTGTATCTTCGTTCAGTGATGTAGCTTCCCTTCCTCGCCAATTTTTTGGTGTACGATACCACAAAGGTGGATTGTGCGTGTGGGAGCTTGAGATCTGGAGGTCGATAGTTTGGAAACACGTTTGTGTTGGTGTTCCTTTTTGTCGTTTTGTTTCAAGTGACATCCAAACCATGGTTGCTTGTGTATCTAGCTTGTGTGGTACCCTGCTGATTTCTTCTCTGTTGTGCCATTTCATCGTTGCAGTTTCAAACTGATGAGGCAACATGGCAGATCGTCTGGACTTGCATCTCCTTGTGTCTTGTTGAGACTTGAGTGGGAGTTGCGTGCTCAGTTTCTTGGTCAGTCTGCGGCACTCCTCTTCCTTGCAACTGGATCCACATCGCTAGTGTGTTAAGGTGTGTATTCTGAAAGGATTGGCAGACTGTTCTTCCATTTACTAATCTTCCATTGCTAAAGTTGTTTCCAAGTCATGGTGTGTTTTTGCTGTTTCAGTTTGCCAATTGTGGACAAATGGTCTGGTGTGTTCCTCTCTTTTGAGAGGAAAGGGAGGAAATGTCAACCACTTAGAAACAATAATCTTCCAAATTTGTAATTTCATTACGTACCACATGTATACATTTTTTGCAAACGCTAGATTGCAATCAATATAGGATTAACAATTGTATTCCTTATCTTGTACCTGTATCCAAACATCGTTAGTAACATATCAATATTTTGATTAACAACTTCATATTTTATATAATCATCTATCTTCTATATATTGTATGATATTAGTTCTTTATTAACATCTAGATTTTATATCTAGATTTTAAATTTGACACAACGAAGAGAAATGTTATGAATCATTATTCTTTTGTGAAGTTGTTGTCAAACTTATCTAATATTTGGTAGGTTGACCGATTGCAAATGAGTTAGAGTAGCTTTGGTTTTGAATTGTTGCTTAGGTCGGTTTTTGGGATCCATTGTATTATAATTGCTTCCATTCCAATTCAACAAGTTGTAATTTAGATTCCTAAAGTTGATCCCTATTCTTTTGCCATATGAAATGGAAGGATAATTGTGAATTTGAGTGCATTACATTCTTTTTGTAAAAGTCCTCTCTTGTACAAACAAAATCAAAGTTTATTAATTTTCTTGGGGGGTGTATTTAGTTCTATTACAACAAACCACTTGCGAACAAGTGGTTTCTAATAAACTATAATTTGAACCTAAATTTTTTAATATTGTTTAATAATGACTATTGATTTCTATTGTCAAATTTTTCAACTCAAATAAAATATGAAATGATTTCTATAAGAGGTTGAAAATGAATTAAAATGGCATATTTTTCAACTCAAAGATTATAGATAACACATTTAGATGACCATTGAATCAATATTCAACTCAACTTGAGCTTTCAATAGAGAGTTATTTTTAGGAATTTTTTGTTCATTTTTTAGACAATTTTTTCTTATATAAATATAGGGGTGTCAAAGTTATTTTTTAGTTCTCCAGTGTATCTTTTTGCTTCAAAATTTTGGAACTAATTATTATTAACAAATAAAAATATCAATATTTCAAAACATAAACTTTTAAAGTAGGAAAATCTATTCATATTTTATTTATTTATTTATATTTAAAATTCGAAAATTATATAGGAGGTTTAAAATTTGGTTCACATGTGGTTTCTAATGGATACTCTAAGTGAACTCCCCAAGTTAATTTTCTATAGAAAACATAGTGTGGCTTATATTTTGAGGATATTTTTTGTTGTCATCATGTGACAATTGAGATGAAAGGCTTAAAATGTTTTATTGCCTCTATTGTATTTGATTATGAAGTATTCCTATTTGCTTCGTTATTGTTAAGTACCTACAATTCCAAAAGATTTTTTACATCTAAATTTTATTTGGTAATTGTTGCAAATGGAGACAATGTCATTGCTAAAAGCACTAAAACAATCCACTTTAGTAAAGTGTGAAGAATTACAAGATCCAATAGGACGTAGGACTCATCAAATGTAAGAATAGACTCAATAGTGTTTTATTTTTTCTGAATAGAATTCTTTTGAAATTTTGTCATGTGCATGTCGTCTTGGGAATACATAGGGATCCACTTACAAACTACAAAGTGAACAATTAAAAAGAAATCAAGTGAGTGATGTATGTGTTGAATATCATAAAGGCCTCCAATATGTATCTAAGATGTGTCACTTATTTATCCATTTTTTGTGGAGTTTGTGGAATAATATTGGTGATATTGCAATATATATAGTATATAGTTTTTGTGCAAAGTTTTGTGACCTGATAAATTTGAATAAGATTTTTGTGTTTTGTAACCCTTAGTTGTTGTATAATAGTAAATTTATAGAATTTTTCGTAAGTCATTTTGATGAAACTTTTTATGCGCACGAGAACATTTTTAAATGTATTGGTTAATTAAAGCTTTTATTGTGACCTTGCTCATTTTTCTCATTTGAATATTACATTCTAACTATTTTATTTGAATTTGTTTGAAAGATATTGTAGGTGTTTGATATATTATTCCATTTGCTGCATCAAATGGCTTTCTTTGGGATGTGGATTGCAAGTTTCTTCACGCTGGCCATCTCCATGTTTTGGAAATTCATGAGTTTCACATGGTTTCCCTGGTGAGTATGAAAAGTGCATGTCAGAATAAAATAGTGTTCAAATAACGAAGTTACTGATACAATTTTCTATTTGATTGACATCAAACTCTACAAACAATCTTTTTTAAGCATTTATGTAAGTAATCAAATTTAAAAGTATGTAATCTTATCTCAATACAACTCTATTTCTAGACAATCAAGTTTAGTTAGTTGAATGTATTTGATGTTTTTAATATGTACCATAAGGTAGTTGGTTTTGTTACATCTTGTCAAAATATCTTGTTGATTGTAGACATTACATATTCTACAGGAAGAAGAAGGATATCTCAAAAATGCAAAGTACGCAATACAAAAGACTTTGCAATGTTATACCAAGTCTTGAGAAATGCTTGAAGGCTATCAAAGCATCTTCAAAGAAAAAGGTCTTGAATAAAAATCAATGTGCACATCTTTTTGAAAAACTTGTATTGGCCATGAAGGGGATCAAGGAGATGGTGTCAAGTACTACTCCAGATCTCAATTTCCAATTTGTATGTGAAGAATTGTTTCGTCTTCAAATGAAAGTAGAGATTGTGGAGAAATCTTGCACAGAAGAAGATCGATGGTGCCATTCCGCTGTATTTCAACTCCAAAACAAAGAGACTTTTCGTGAGTTGCTCTTGAATCTCAAGTGTTGTTACAATAGAGCAAGGGACATGTATTTATTCCACCATCCCAACCCATCAAATGATGTGTTACTTCTTCAATTTGATGCAGCTACCTATGATCAAGTTGTTGAAGATGGACAAGAACTCAAGATGAGGCTTGAACTTCTACTTCAAGGAGAAATCATAGAGGATTATGAAATGGCACAACATCTATTGTTGCGACTTAGAAATTTGGATCGAGTTGATGGTGGAGACTTGGATGCTTTGGAGATTCTTAATGGCTTCAAAATACCAAAATTAATGGGAAAAATAGGTGCAGGAGCTTGTGGAGAAGTGTACAAATCAAATTGGTTGGGCCTTGCATGTGCTACAAAAGTATTGAAAGGCAATCTTGAATATCTCATGGACTCAAGGAAAGAGGCTGGGATCTTGGCTGGCTTGAACCATCCAAATCTTGTTCAATTTTTTGGCTGTGGAATTAGTAAAAACAATGATGAGAATTGTAACGAATGCGAAACTCATGAGATGCATTTGGTGATGGAGTTGATGGATTCAAACTTGTCTACCTTTTTGAAGAAAGCAAAACAACCTTTATCCTATCCTATTGCAATTGACATCATGCACCAAATTGCCAAGGGTGTATATTACCTTCATGACATGCAAGTGGCTCATCTTGACTTGAAACCTGATAATATCTTATATAGCTCAATATCCTTGGAAGATTTGGATCCTTGTTACACATTCAAGGTTATGGATTATGGAAATTCTCAATTGGAGGTTTATAGCCCTCCAAAGCATCCGGAGCCACCAGAGTATATGATTGGAACAAAAGGATACATGGCCCCTGAAATGATCAAGGAAAGTAAAACTCCACGGTATCCATTTCAAGCTGATGTGTGGTCATTTGCCATGATATGCTCCGAGATTCTATCTGGAAAGGTTCCATATTCTAATTTGAAACCAAAAGATTTTTATGAACAAATACAAGATACTCATGGCCCTAGCTTGCGACCAGACCTACCCAACAATTGTGAAGGGCTTACAATTTTAATTCAAGAATGTTGGTCTCAAGACCCTCTTCAGCGGCCAACCTTTATTGAGATTTGTGATAGGCTCACTAATTTAAAGAAGTCTTTTTTGAAGGAAGGATCTTGCCATTCAAATGGAGATTCCATGTCCACGGTGATCCATATCTCAAGGGTATGAAATTGCCTCACTATGCTATTTGATTAGTAATGTTTGATTTATGTCATCATCTTTAGTTCTTTTCTATCATTGTTTTTATTTTAGTTACTATTTTACAAGGAATTCCTTTTTGTATTTGTCTAGGTGGATGAACATATTGCACCTGCAAAGGAAATTCCAGTTGATTTGGATGATCAATTATCCAAAGCCAAAGGGCTTTTGGAAAGGAACTACATAGGCATTGTTGGCATGGGTGGAATTGGCAAAACCACACTAGCAAAGGCAATCTTTGATGATGCGACCGTGACTTCCTCATACCCTACATCATGCTTTATTGCAGACTGCAAGAAATATCAAAATTCCTATGAAATATTGTGTGACATATTACCCAAACTTGGCAAGGATGAAAAACCTGAGAATCTAGGAGATGCTCAACAAATGATGAAGAAACTCTTGGTTGAAAAGAAGATTCTTTTAGTACTCGATGATGTCAACGACAAAGCTTTGGTGCTTGATGTTGTACCTCCCGACATCGTTCAAGCTAGCAAGGGTACTACAGTAATTATCACAACACGCCAATGGAGTACTATAGAAGCATTTGTGGAATTGGAGGGAAGGTTGAACGTTGAATTGTTGAATGAAAAGGCATCAACAACACTTTTCACCTCTCAGCTTTGTAGGGATGTAGCTTCTATGTCACTAGACTTTGTGGCCTTGGTTAAACGTGTTGTGGCATCTTGCAATGGCTTGCCTTTGAGTTTGAAAGTGATGGGTGCATTTTTGCGCAATAAAGAGAGATTGCGAAGTTGGGAACGAGCGCTACAAAGGATGGCAAGAGGAAAAAATTTGGATGGTGATGAAGCAATTTGGAACACCTTGCGAATAAGTTTTGATGGATTGAATGATGGCGTTGAAAAGAGGATGTTTTTGGACGTGGCATGTTTCTTTTGTCGCGATGTATATCCGTCTGGCATATCAAAAGAGACAATCTTGCCCTTGTGGTCCAAAGATGGCAACCTTCCAGTGCGTGAATTTGAAAAACTAATTGACATGTCATTATTGAAAGTCAATGGAGATGGTGACATTCTCGAGATGCATGACCAACTACGTGACATGGGCCGAATGATTGCCAAGGACACAAGAATTTGGAAAGCGTCTATGATACCTGAAAGAGGCTTTTCAAGCAAGGTACTATTCAATAAGTGCAATTGACATTATTAGAATTTCACATTTTCATATATTTATTTGAATGCAATTAGTGAACGAACAATCAATCTCATTTTGTTTTAGTAATCATTAATTTGGAATTGTTTTAGGAGAATTAATTTTCATTTGAAGCCTTTCCATGAAGATGTAATTCATGACCGTTTACACTATTTTGAATGCAGGATGTTGAGGTTCGTGAAGGCATTTTTTTGCAAGGAAGAACAAAGTATCACTTTCCTTTGTTGAAAAATGATCCATATTTTGATTTTAAGAAACTTCGTATATTAGTTTTGGTGAGTGCTTTGGACAAATCTCAAGTGCATGTTGAGAATTGGGATTTATTACTTCAAATAGCTTCACATTGCTCTCAATTGGAGGCAATTCTAATACAAAACTCTAAAACATGGAGGCCATGTATATATCCACGTAAACTTTCCACAAATAGTGCAACTATTTTAAGCACCAAGATATCAAATATTTTTGGTACATGTGCATCATTGAAGATTTTTGATCTCATAGGGTTTGATTTTGCCAAACAATTGCCAACCACATTTTCATCAAGCAATACCTTAATGAGATTGAATTTGAGTTATTATCTAGGCTTGGAGGCCTTACCGAAGGAAGTAGGGAACTTATCTTCCTTGACCACTCTAAATGTGAGTGGATGTTTTCGCTTGACAACTTTGCCGAAGGAAGTGGGGACTTTGCCTTCCTTGACCACTCTTAACTTGAGTAGATGTTCACGCTTGATAACTTTGCCAAAAGAAGTGGGGAACTTGTCTTCCATGACCACTTTCAATTTGAGTGGATGCTCAAGATTGGTAGATTTGCCAAAAGAAGTGGGGAACTTGTCTTCATTGACCATTCTAAATTTGAGAGGATGCTCAAGCTTGGTAGATTTGCCAAAAGAAGTGGGGAATTTGTCTTCTTTGACCACTCTAGATTTGAGTGGATGCTCAAGCTTGGTAGATTTGCCAAAAGAAGTGGGGAATTTGTCTTCTTTGACCACTCTAGATTTGAGTGGATGCTCAAGCTTGGTAGATTTGCCAAAAGAAGTAGGGAACTTGTCTTCCTTGACCACTCTAAATTTGTATAGCTGCTCAAGCTTGGCGCATTTGCCAAAAGAAGTGGGGACTTTGTCTTCCTTAACCATTCTATATTTGAGTGGATGCTCAAGCTTAATAGATTTGCCAAAAGAAGTGGGGAACTTGTCTTCCTTGACCTATTTTGATTTGAGTGGATGCTCAAGCTTGGTAGATTTGCCAAAAGAAGTGGGGAACTTGTCTTCTTTGACCATTCTAAATTTGAGTGGATGCTCAAGCTTGGTAGATTTGCCAAAAGAAGTGGGGAACTTGTCTTCCTTGACCTATTTTGATTTGAGTGGATGCTCAAGCTTGGTAGATTTGCCAAAAGAAGTGGGGAACTTGTCTTCCTTGACCACTTTCAATTTGAGTGGATGCTCAAGCTTGGTAGATTTGCCAAAAGAAGTGGGGAACTTGTCTTCCTTTACCTATTTTGATTTGAGTGGATGCTCAAGCTTGGTAGATTTGCCAAAAGAAGTGGGGAACTTGTCTTCCTTGACCTATTTTGATTTGAGTGGATGCTCAAGCTTGGTAGATTTGCCAAAAGAAGTGGGGAACTTGTCTTCCTTGACCACTTTCAATTTGAGTGGATGCTCAAGCTTGGTAGATTTGCCAAAAGAAGTGGGGAACTTGTCTTCCTTGACCTATTTTGATTTGAGTGGATGCTCAAGCTTGGCGGATTTGCCAAAAGAAGTGGTGAACTTGTCTTCTTTGACCACTCTATATTTGAATGGATGCTCAAGTTTGGAAGATTTGCCAAAAGAAGTGGGGAACTTGTCTTTTTTGACCACTTTCAATTTGAGTGGATGCTCAAGCTTGGTAGATTTGCCAAAAGAAGTGGGGAACTTGTCTTCCTTGACCACTCTAAATTTGAGTGGATGCTCAAGCTTGGTAGATTTGCCAAAAGAAGTGGGAAACTTGTCTTCATTGACTACTCTAAACTTGAGTGGATGCTCAAGCTTGGTAGATTTGCCAAAAGAAGTGTGGAACTTGTCCTCCTTGACCACCCTAAGTTTGAGTGGATGCTCAAGCTTGGTAAATTTCCTAAAAGAAGTGGAGAACTTGTCTTTCTTGACTACTTTATATTTGAAGGGATTTTTACGCTTGACAACTTTGCCAAAAGAAGTGGGGAACTTGTCTTTGTTGACCACTCTAAGTTTGAGTGGATGTTCAAGCTTGATAGACTTGCCAAAAGAAGTGGGGAACTTGTCTTCTTTGACCACTCTATATTTGAGTGGATGCTCAAGCTTGGTGCATTTGCCATTAGAAGTGGGGAACTTGTCTTCTTTGACCACTCTTATATTGGATGGGTGTTCAAGTTTGGAGGCATTGCCGGAGGAAGTTGTGAACCTATATCATTTGGACAAACTTAATTTGGATGGGTGTATTTTGTTAAGTTCTTTACCAAAGAATCTAGGGTGCTTAGCTCCACTTCGGACTCTTTTTTGGAAGAATTGTCCAAACTTGGAACCCTATATGTTGGTTGAATCATCTTCACCGACTTCTTTGGCTAGTCTTGAAGCCAAATTTTTTTGCCTTGGAGGTGATCATCATGGTGGAGTGACCTGTGATGGATGTGAAGTAACCCCCATAGTTGGGCCTCGCATGAAGGCAAAGGCCACATTCAAAATTGACTATGATTTGTGCATAGAGTGTTTTGAAAAATTGAAGCAATCGTTGAAAAAAAATTCAAGTCAATGACAAATTTCAGTAGTGGTCAATAAGAAATTTTAATGCATAGTTTGTAGTTGAACTATGGATTGGGAAGACCATTTGTTGAAATCCATTGAGGATTATTTACAAGATTTAGTCTTATAGATTGCAATTATAGCTAAGTTTTATGTGCTAGTTTCTTTTGATATGCATTTTGTATTTAAGAATATTGAGTCACTAATAGATAATTCAAGCATATATTTGCCAATCTCTTTGACAAATTTACAAAAATCTATAAAACTTATTTAGGATTTAGGTTCGTATGGTTTCACTACTCTATGTTTTTGGTTTGTTGTTTTTCTCTATGGGTTGTTTTGGTGGATTTAGACAACTACATTCTTCTTTTCTTTAATATTTTAAGTTTTTTTAAAGGTTTACCCTTTATATTGATGATTTAGACGTTGAATATTCATAAAACTTGTTTAAAACGTTCAATTTTTTTTTTGTCTACGCACTAGGTTTTGCTATTGTAATGGACAAATGGAACATTGGAGTTGCACAGGGTTCCCAACAATCATATTGCAATATTATTAAAATTATCTTTAAAATACTTATGTGCCTAAATGTAAAGGTTTTCTAAACACATAACTAACTTTAACATTTGGCTTGTAATTTCATATGAGCCATGTAATCCCAATGTTAAATTACCATCAAAATCCTTCTATGTAGTTCTTAAAATAAATCAAATTGGTTTAAAAAAATTGAAGAAGAATGAAATTATATCACCATACATAAATAATCTAAAGCAATTTAATTTATTCTTAAAAATAGATTGAAGATGATTGATGTAAATTTTAATAAAATCCAATGTTCAATTTATTAATTTAAAGGGCACACTCTTCTACATACCCACAAAACTAATCCAAAAGAATTTTTTTTTATCAAAATCTAAAATATGAGGTTGATGTAAATCTTGATGCAATTCCAATATTGAATTTAATAATTGGAAGGGCAAGTCTTTGTTCCTATATACAAAAATAGTCTAAATTTGAGATTTAAAAAAAATATTGAATTCACAACATTCAAACTTAATATACAAAATTGTTTTCTAACAAAGACTCTTATCACGTTGTATTACAAACTATGACAATCAAAAATTCTTAACAAACGCTAAGCCAGTGATCGAACAAGCCTGGCACCGAGCGTCCCCATCAGCCTCATTCTTCACCAAATTGAAACCAGTATCCAGGGTCTACCGAGCTTTTGGACGGCGCAAAGCTCAACAGCTCCGAGCAGAGGAGATAGATGCCCGAGATCAGCATTCCCTCGCCACCCAGGCCTTGCATGCTTCACCTGCCGACCTTGAACTCCAGCAACGCCAAGGTATAGTTCGGCACAAACTTCAAGAAGTTGAGTCCAGGAAAGTTATTGGACATCGTGTTAGAGCCCGCATTCGCTGGAAGCTCAAGGGAGATATGCTTTCCCCTGAATTCTTCAAAGCCGTTCGTGAAAAATCCTCCTCTTCTGTTATTTCTTCCTTTTGCGATGTATCAGGCAATCTGGTCGAAGACCATCAAGGTCTCAGCTCGGTCTGCTCCGCCTTCTACCAGAATCTCTACACTGAGGAGCCTGACACTCCTGAAAAAGTTGATGCCATGGACGACTTACTCCAGCTACTCCCTGATAGATTCTCACAAGATGCAAAGGCTTCTCTGGCGCAACCTCTCAGTGAGGACGACTTACGTTTGGCTGTAGAGGCAATGGCCCCAGATAAGAGCCCTGGCCCAGACGGCTTCACTGTGGAGTTCTATAAGAAGTTTTGGTATCTAATTGGAGCAGATTTTACCTCTATAATTCAACAGGCTATTCTTTCTGGTGCCCTACCCAAAGGAATGAACCGTGGCACGATTGCTTTGTTGCACAAGGGAGGTCCTCGTGAAGAGCTTGGCAACTGGAGACCCATCAGCTTATTGAACGTGGGATATAAAAATCTTAGCTAAGGCTCTTCAGTGTTGCCTTCAACCCTTGCTCTCGGATGTCATCAGTACAGACCAATCAGCCTTTATTCCTTCTCGATACATCCTAGACAACATACTTCTACTACATGAGACCATTGCATGGGCGAAAGAATCAAATCAGCGTATGATTCTACTGAAACTCGACTTCAAAAAAGCCTATGACACTGTACACTTACCTTTTCTATTTCGCATCCTGGGTGCCATGGGAGTCCCTGCTAGCTTCATCGACTGGATCAAGGTTTTGTTTGTAGGTGCCGAAGCTACTGTTAGCATCAATGGTATCGATACAAAACCATTCCCTATCCAGCGTGGAGTTCGTCAGGGTTGCCCCCTGGCCCCATATCTGTTTTTGTTTGTTGGTGAAGTGCTCAACATTGCAGCTAAACATCTGATGCACGAGAAGGAGCTTTCAGGAGTTACATTACCGGAGGCAGTGGAGGAGCAGCTAATCAGTCAGTACGCTGATGATGTTAACTTTACGATCCTAGGGGTGGAACGTATATTCTCCCGCGTGTCAATGTTGATCGAACGTTACGGTCTTGCTACAGGGCTCAAAATCAATTGGCCGAAGAGTTTAGCATATTGGATCTCTCCCGATCCTGCCCCACCATGGCTTGGACTTAGTGACTGCCCATGGGCTGTGGAAGGTCAATTATCCAAATTGCTCGGTTCTTCTTTTGGCATCGATCTGCACACGTCAGACGTTGATGCATTCCTGGAAGCAAAGATTCGGAAAAAACTAAACTACTGGACCAGTATTCATCTATCTCTTGCAGGACGGGTTGTCATCGTCAATTCAGTTCTCCTCAGTTCCATTTGGTATTTTATTAGCATATGGGGAGGGTCATTGGTTGTCATTAGAAAAATCCGTGCTTCCCTGCGAGACTTTCTTTGGTCAGGTTCGGCGCACCGAAGCAGAGCCCGAGTATGTTGGACTGACTGTTGCGCTCCTCGTCATGTGGGGGGCTTGAACTTAATCGATCCGGAAGAAGCCTTACATGCGTTAGCAGTCAAGTGGGTCTTGAAAGCCATGCTTCCAGGCTCTTCCAACTTACAATTCATCCTCAGATTCAGGCTACTGCAATTTAAACCTCAAGCATGTGGCAACTGGACTGCAATGCCTCAGTGGTCCCTCCTGCGCAAGTTTCGAGCCACCAGAGGCTCTAGAGCCTGGGATCGTATTATCCGGGCTTGGCGTTTAATGGTTAAACACATCTCGGCTTCCCCTCCTCGCAATTGTGACGAAGTGCTGACATCCCCGTTGTGGTGGACGACCCATTTTCTAGGAGGGTTTCATGGCTTTTCCACAGTCAGGGCTGCCGCGCTGATGAACCAGGGCCTCTGGCAAGTTCAACATATCTGGGATGCCTCCTCACTCTCTTTTTTAACTTGGGGTCAAGCTCGACTTCGGTATGGGCTGTTACAAGGAGAAGCTCACGCATATCATAGCTTGGTAACATCGATTCCAGCTGTATGGTTTTTTCTACTTTCAGGTAATAGATTTGTTATTGGGAAGCAAGACTTTATTGGTTTTTTTCCCAACGAAGGCGAATCTGTTCCCTATCTGATCCTTACCACATCTTCTCAATTTCGACCCAGACTCACGGACGGTAAAAACCTTATCGAAGTACCGCCCAGGAGTCAATGCTTTACTGTAAGCCACATTTCCTTGATGCTGCACCCTGCCCCTCAATCCATCCCCCCTTCCTGTCGACTTCTTGATGGTTGGCTCAAACGTGTCCGAGTGATTCAACCTTGGAGTGGCCCACCTCTGTTTGTTGGCATCCTGGCAGAACTTCACTTTGATCCGGGTCGCTGGCTTTGGGATGACTCGGTCCCTCTGCATGCTTATACCGCAAAATTGGGGAGAAAACTTCTCACCAATCGGGACACCCTCACCCGATCAATTGCCGCGAAATGACACGGTGCTGTAGGGCCTCACTTTCGTCCCAGATGGTACGAAGTATGGAATGCTTCCCGACCTCAGAAGGAATCTGGTTTCTTATGGAGCGTTTATCATTGCGTTGTTGCTGTCCACAGCTGGCGCAAGATTGCGTGTCCAAACATTCCCACCGTGTGTAAAAGTTGCCAAGATGGGTTGGAAGAAACTATTCTTTATCGCTTCCACCACTGCTCAAAGACACGTCACGCCTAGAGCTTTGCTCTTTCAGTATTATATTTGGCCTTGGAGATCCCGACAGTTAGCAATCAATGGCCTAGTCTTACTTGGCAACAGTGTGTTTTGGGTTCTAGAATTCCTCGTCGCCTTAAAAAGGGAACCACAATGTGGTCTCTCTTCAGAGGCTCAGTTATTTGGATCTCTTGGTTAGATAGAAATGCCATTTGTTTCAACAATTCTCCGTGGCCGGCGAAGAAACTGGAACACGCTCTCTGGGAGGCCTTTACTGATCATGCACGTATATCGTGGATGAAAGCCAAGAAGCTCTATGAACTCTACCCCAACAAGACGGATATATTCTTGAGAAGATTTGACAATACCTGGCTTCAAACCAGCTTCTTTGGCGAGCGGTCTGGGCTGTCGATCACCTGGAAGTATGCTCTTCCGGAGGTCGGGAGTTTCAACTGACTTCTTGCTTGCGATGGTCCTGCTCGGCTCCGACTTCGAGTTGGCGTGTATTTGTGTTCAGTTTTGGTCGGTTTTGCTGTCTGAAAATCACTTAAAAAATTCCGCCGGGGACTGGCTCCCTTGGTTCTTTGTACTTTTTCCTCTATCAATGGAATTTGTCCTTGTGTTTCAAAAAAAAAAAAAAAAAAAAATTCTTAACAAAATTCTTATACAATAGGTACCAGGTCAAATTTAAATGATAACTCTTGTTTGAATTGAAGATCTATAAAAACATGTTAATTTTAGCAACTAAGAAGAGAATTCATCATTCTTTTATTTTGGAAGAAGAATCCTATGTCACATTGAATGAGTGAGGCTCCTCCCTAAATCAAATTCTTCTATTGGTTTAACTTTCCAAATATCGTTCTCACCCATGCATTTAGCAGTTGTTCCTGTAGAATTTATTTTGGCAGCAACCTTCTTTTGGGATTTGCGACTTCAATTTTAACAATCTTGGGGCGTGTAATATACCATTGGAAAGGTATTTGCAAGACCTTTCCAATGGTATATTACACGCCTTGAGATTCTCAAAATCGTTGCCGCATAGCTGGAATGAAATAGCGTCCGCGCCCAGCCCTAGCGTCCCCGCCCTAGCGTCTTCGGCTATACAAGTGTTCGTGCCCATACAAAAAAATCTCATCGACCTCAAGGTCCAAGTTTTAGCAAAGCCTCTTCCAAGGAAACTTGGCACTCATGACTTCCCTCCCAAACATTAGCAAGTGTCCCTGGAGAATTTATTTTGGCAGCAACCTTCTTTTGGTATTTGCGACTTCAGTTTTAACAATATTGGGGCGTGTAATATACCATTGGAAAGGAATTTCCAAGACCTTTCTAATGGTATATTACACGCCTTGAGATTCTGAAAACTGTTGTCACAGAACTGGAATGAAATAGCGTCCGTGCCTAGTTACAACGTCCCCGCCCAAGCATCCGCGCCCAGTCACAACGTCCTCGCCTAGACGTCCATTGTGGCAGTGCACATGGACAAACCTTATGCCATGTCACGCATGCAAGGTAAGTCATTGTTACTTTTTTTTTATCCCTTGCCCTAATTTGATGAAGTCGGTCCAACACGTCCATCCATCCCATCTAGACCGCCCGTCCGCCTGTGCCGTCCGATGACCCTGACTCGTCTGATATGACAACCCTGACTCTTTTTAACATTTGTGATTTATGAGTTTTCTCATTTTTTTGACACAAAGATTTCAAAAGAAAATTCCACATTGTTTTCAACAAAATAGTATTGGAAAAATTCTTGAAGTGTTGTGAAATTCATGGCACTACTATTTTTGACACTTAAATATCAAAAGTAAGTGTCCAAAAAAATGTCCAAAACAACATCCATTCTTGGTAGGAGTATTGCTATCTACATTCTTTGACTCGGGTTGCAGTAAGTTGACAAAAAATTGGTGTGAATGTGGATGAAGGAATAATGTGTATTTGTTGGTGAATGGAAAAGCAAGTATGTGGGAGTGGAAGTAGAGTATGTTTTAGACCCAAAAATAAAGAGATAATTGTTTTTAGAATCCACTTATAGAAAGAGCAAGTAGTGTCATTTGTTATTTAAGCACATCACATGTTGAAAAGACGATGATGGAGACACAATCATTAGTGGGTTATATAATGATTCATGTTCAATGACTTCTTCCAATGACGGTTGGTCATCCTTTCATTCACCATTCATGTTGTAAATTTTTTTGTTCTTTTTGGCCATTGTTTTATAATTCTCAAAATTATGTATTCATGTATAATAAAATAATTTATGGACGTGCGAAAAAAACCCATATTATTTTATAGTCTACAATGTAATTTATTTTGTGATACCAATATACAAGTGTAATCTTCACAAAAAATTTACATATCGTATGAAAGTACAATTCAAATCACAAATTGGATTTTTGCATACATTCCTTTTGGTCTCCGTTGCAGGGAGTTGTTCAGTAAGAGCATCCCCACGCGTCTTGTAAAATGCAAGACAATTTGCAAGCCAGTCAATCCAATTTGCAAGTCAGGGATAATGGGTCGCCCTACCTATAGCTTCTTAAGAGGCCATCGCCACCCAATCGGCTACGTCCCCCTTCATAGATCAAGTCCTTGTTTCGTGGAAAAGTGCAAAAGGTGCTTGTCTCATGCGGTTTGCAAGCCGCCCCTTGGTTTGCAAAAGAGCTCGGTTTTGCAAGCCCCCCGCGACTTTTGGCTTGGCCTCTTAACAAGTTCATCCATTATGCAAGACGGGTGGGGCACTTTTGCAAGCCGGTGGCAACAAGTCATCCGTTTTACAAGACGGGTGGGTATGCTCTAAACAACCTTTCTGGGACAATACCTAAAGAGCTGGGAAATATCACTGATCTCGTGAGCCTGGATCTTTATCAAAATAACTTCACTGGCACTATACCAGATAAGGTAAACCAGCCTATTCCCGTCAGTTTCCTATTTCCGACATCTTACTTTTGGCCCCATTACCACCCTGAAACTCATCTAAGTCCATCTATTTTTCTGACAAAATCAATTCATTAATTTCAGCTTGGGTAACGTGTCTACCATTGATTGGTGGCTATCCAAGTACTCATAGATACAATCTATGGCAGTAATGGGTTGTTGATCTGACTTTTATAAATTAATCCATGGGCGGATTTGTAATTTTAGGGCAGTCAACTTCAGCAATTCATAGAAATTTCAATTTTCATTAGAAAATTATAATTCCACTTGGGTTTGATTTGTGAAACATGCATACACCTTTGAAAAATAGGTGACCCCATTGAAGTTGACTCCAACATAGTCAGATCGTTAATCAGGGTGGTAATAGGCTTGTCTACCTTAGTCTTGGGCAGCTGCGTAGTCTGCGATTTCTGTATGTCCTATTCATCCAGAAGTTGATTGCTCTCGTTGTTTAGTTGATCCAAATAGACACATATTCTCCACATGTCCTCGAGAGTTGCACTGCAGTGAGCATTTACTCGCTTCTTGCATACGCCTCTACTTGTTTAGCAGAAACTGAATTGATGACATTGTCGCTCTTCTTTTCTACTCAAGTACCAGTTTATGCAACTTTTTCAGAACTTGCTTTTTTAAAATACGATCAATTTAGTATTGCATCCAGATGTTTCCATTTCGCATCATCGCAACCGTAACCCTTTTCTGTTATTATTTTTATTTTATTTTTATTTTATTTTTTTTAGAACTTGACATTCTTACGGTTTGACAAGTATATTGCTTCGTGTATGCTGGGCAGTCGACTGAACAACAATAGTTTGACCGGTTCCATTCCTGTTTCTCTTACCACCACCATCCAAGGACTACAAGTGCTGTAAGTTCCTCGTGATCTTCCTTGTGATCTTAGCTTTTCTCACAATAGTACTCTATCCTCGTCTTCTTTGGGGCCTTTCTTTCTTGGGTTCAGTTCCTCGAATGTACAGATTCCAACGAATTATTCAGAGTGGCATGTTGTTGTGATGGTTGTTAAAGCGCTTGGTACTCCTTTTTGCAGGGATCTCTCGTACAATAAGTTATCCGATCATGTTCCCACCAATGGCTCTTTTTTGCGTTTCACACGCAGCAGGTACTTTTATTTTCTTTAGACCTTTTTGCTTACCTTTGTATTAGCTGCATCTGCTGTGTTTAGTTTAGGAAGATGATTGTCGAGTGAACCGAGAAAAATGGTTGTTTTAGGTGTCATTGTGTTATATGGATTTTTAAGTTAATTTTGCTTTACTTAAGTTTGCTTTACTTGACTTCCTTGTTCGTGTGCATCGGTGATATTGTTTTAGCATATGAGAGCCCTCTTCAAAGAATTCAAGCGCCATTAATCAGAATTTAACCGTCATGTGCAACTTTTGGGGAAACGACGATTTGTGTGGGTCAGTTGTCGGTAAGCAGTGTCCTAGACAGCTCCCATTCTCACCTCCTCCATGTACCGAGAATTACCTCCCATAGTTTCAAATGCATTTTAGACTTGTTTTCTAAGTGTTTAGCTTCAGAAGCGAAGCTCCTTATAAACACATGGGGGTGGTAGGAGGTAGAACACACCCATGTGGGATATGTTAATTTGACTTTACTACGAGTGTCAATAAAAATTTGAAATTGGTTTTTCTACATTTCTATATACGTGGAAAGCTTTTAATCATTCCATTTTGATTAATGAGATGAAATTTATGAGGAATTTTAGTTTGTGGGTAGGGATGGAGTTTAGTCCAAATAATAATTGATTAACCCTTAAAGGACCATTGTCCCTTCGGGGGACAAATGGGATTTTGGGTAGGTACTTACTGTCTGAATTTTTGTCGGGATTTTTTGAATTTTTTTTTGGAAGATAGAAAAACTGCTAAGCTTTGCAGGAGTCTAATTTTTTTTTCAATCGGTGCTCGGGAAAAAAAGTTATGCCCAAATAAGCTCAAAACAGGGGACGTGGGGCAGCAAAAAAAGTTTTGCAATTTTTTTTTTTTTTTTCTAAATTTTTTTCTTATAGATTATATTTTTCTCTATCTGTAAAGCTTTTATTCATTTCATTTGGATTTGTTATGAGAAAGTTATGGACAATCTTGTTTTTCTTGCACTTAGAGCATTTTCCTGAAAAAATAACTTGTAGGATTCATTTCTGAATGCAATTTTTATAATTTTTCAAAAAAAAAGGTTCTACAAGGTTTAGTTTTTTTGCTAGATTAATCTCACCATTGGGATTAGTGCTTCTTAATTCCATATAAAAGATATTAATATTTTAGATTTTCTTTCTATCTCGTACCTACTTCTACTTAACAATTTTTTTAATAATGAAAATTAAGTTTTTTTGGATTTTTTTTTCCCCCTAGACTCTCAACTCAATTCTCCACTATAAAGATTAAAAGCTCAAAACTCTGTACTGCAAAACATTTAAGTTAAAAATGTTCAAAGTCATAAAATCGAGTCCCGCAATGTGCTGAAAATTTTGTTTTTTTCACTTTAAACGCAGATATCTTGCAATCTGTGCGGTCAAAAATTCTGAAATTTTTTTCACACATTTTCATACTAGTTAGGTATAAGATCCTATGGTTAGATGTGGAAAAAAAACTCAATTTTTTTTACTCTTTGCTATAGAAACGGCAGTTTTGAGTGTTTTTTGGCAGAAAAATGACCTTGGTCCTTTCGAGGTTAACCTTTCTTTTTTTAAAGTGATTTTTAAAGAAGTTTTTTCAGCTGCCTAGGTTGCCCACCCAAAGTGACTATGTTCTAAAAGCGATTACAATATAGAGGTATATTTTGCTTTTATCAACTTATCAATAGTGTACATTTTACGAGGTGGTTGCTTATAGGGACCACTAGATTTCAACTTTAAAAACTTCATAATTAATTTCACAAAGGTCAAAAAAATATAAATAAAAATGAAATTGAAAATAGTTGTCAATAATTCCATTTTTCTTTCCTATGAAGTTCTTTTTTTTAAAATAATTTTCTTAGACTTTCAATTCAAATTTGCAATATACAAATATTTGGATTCAAAAGTTGTAGTACAAAAATATTAAATGAAGAAGATTCAAAGACAAATAATCTAATCATGGAATGTGATCAAATTTTTTTTCTTCACTTGAAATGTCAGGGTTGCTAGTATGTGAGCCTGTGAGCCTGCGAGCTTGTGAGCGGGACTTTTTTATTTTAAAAAAATGGACAAAGTACCTGTAACCGTGGACTTTTTATGTTTAAAAAAATGGACGAGGTACCTATAACCGCGGCTTTAGGGTGTAAGTGATTATTTATAAATGTGAGTTAATTTCATAAAAAATAAAGTCAATTACAACTTTTTGTTAAAATATAAAATTGCAACAAACAGCAGTAGTCAATTTTGAATGAAATCACGCAATGTAAAAATGAAAATGAAATAAATGACACCCCAGATGCATCCATAAAACACAGAAATTCAATGATAATAAAAACATTGACATAGTAGTTTGAATCATGAGTCTAAGCCAATCTCATGAGTCTAAGTCGCAGTGGACTCAGTTGCAGATTCGTCATTGGTAGACGATTCTGAGGTCTCTCTACCCTCGGATGCTGATCCATCTATAAACTGTAAGACATTTAGAGCATATGTATCTTTACGGCGTTTTGGTTTAGAACAACCAAAATCCGCAAAGGTTGATGCCATCTGCTCGGCATAAATTGGAAGATGAAAACTCTTCTCTGGACTGTAGAGAAGATTTCAGTTCTTCATCATCACATCTGATGATATCAATCCTTGATGGCTGCAAACAAATATTACACAATTTTAGACTTTTAGAATACAAAGAAATTCATTGAAAAAAAGACTTCAAAAAAATGCAAACTTACTTACTGAATTTTCCCCTTCGAGCAAATTTGCAAGCCACCACGGGTATTTCATCCGAATCCTGGGAGGCTTGAAGTATAGATGGTTTACGTGGGGCCATCACCACATTTGGAGTAGGCTTCTTCATAGGTTTTAGGAGGGCATCAAAAATATCGACATGGTCTTCCAAAGCTACAATGTGCCTGCCTGTCCCACGACAAGCGGTAATCGATGCACCTGAAGTCAAGAGAATATAGAATATTTAGTTGAATGATTGATTTTTAGAGTTACTATTTAAAAAAATAATAATTCAATTGGATATTCACCTATTGATGCAGTGCAATCGAGAACCAAATCTCCTTCGACAGTTGTAGCTTCGATGAGGAGTTGGAAAAATCGTGGGTCTTTTTCACGAGCCCCTCGCCATGGCTTTCTGTCATTCATCGCCATGTCATCTTCTTTGGTGTAGTTCATCAACATGTCATCTCGACCAATGTCCACACCTGCATTCTTCATCATTGCTGTACGTTTGAAAACAAAATTGGACTTTCCTTTTTCGCCAAAGTCCTTCACGAGGAGGCTGATCCCAAACCTTTGCGTCTGCAGTCATAAGAAAAAAATACACATGAGAAACCAATAAAACATTATGCATTGACAGATGCCATTCAAAACTCCTGGAACCATATCACAAAATTTACCGTAGTACTAGTGTCCAACGCCGAGGTCAAGTGGAGACGATTCATGCCCCACCACTCTTTCTTCTTCACCATTCGATAAGCCTCACACAATCCTAAGATATCGCCCCTGACATCAGCGCTTCATGAATGAAATACTATCATGCAGCCGTGGTCCTGTAGATGTTTGAATGCAAATTGAAATGCTACTTGAAGAGCCTCATTCTCTACGTCTGCATTCCAATCTGGAACCTTCGTGGACGGAGAAGACAATCCTGGTACAGGCAAGTTCTCCGGGCAATCAATGAAGATGAGGTCAACTCCTGGTCTGGCATTTGGCACTCCATAAAACATGCGAGGCTTCCCCACCGAGAGCTGCAAACATGGAATATTTCAAAATATCAATTAAGCAAACATACTATGTTCATATCACCAAATTGTGGCATGATTGGGATTTCAAATAAAAGGAAATTACCTTCTTCAAGAAGTCCATGACTTCTTTATAGGAAGTCGGCGTCTCGTCCTCCATGTCCTCGACGAGGTCCTCAATTGAGATATTGAGGATTAAATCCTCACTTCTTTCCAATTCATCATCACCAAGAATGATGACCTGCGTCCCATGAGTGATGACGTCCTCAGTCAATTGCGAAAGTGCAGCCTTTCTTTTCATCCCGCTTTGAGCTCCGCCTTCAATCTGAGAGTTTTGATCCACCATCGACAATGTGGGAACGACGCCAACATTGTCAGACTTCTTCTTGCCTTTAGCCATTGCCTTTTCTTCTTTCTCCTTCTCCTTCTCTTCTTTCTCCTTCTCCTTCTCCGCTACCTTGGCCAAACGCTCAACCTCCTTCTCTTTTGTTTCCAAAATAACTTGGAGCCGAGCCTCTTTTTTCCTATCGATGTGCTCCCTCTTTGCAATGGCCTTCTTCTTCTGTTTTTCATCAAGTCCTGCAAATTCATCCACCTCCATGTCAATAGCACCAATGCCCTCCAAAGAGTTTCGGAATTTGACTTCCAATGGATGAGTGTAGGCGACGGGGCAATCAATGTACCACCGTCCAGCATTGAGATGAGCCATTGTATAGGTACGGAGTTGATTTGCAGTGTACATGCAGTCTGCAGAACTACGGTCCAACCAAGTCAAAAGAAATGGTGGAAGCTGAGCCCGTGTGATTGCTTCTTTTGCTTCGAGCTCGTGCTTGAAGTAACTGCAACGTATTAAAAAAAATCAATATAGATGAGAATCCAAATCAAGAAGCAAGGTAAAGTACTACTTCTAATACCATATATGATAAAGGAGAAAAAGAAATTTACACATCAATGGAATGAATTGTATGATGAAACAATTACTTTGAATACATTAGAACCCAAAATTAAGGGGTCCTAGGGAGACCTCTAAAACCTCAGTCGGATCCGATTGATGTCCTACGAATTCCCGTAGGCCCCCAATTTTGGTCCCTTTCTTCATTATTTGAATATAAATGAATCATTAGCTTGAACCAAAATCATGACATCCGAATCGCAATGCGTTCCACATTTTCTGAACGAGAGTATTACAAAGTAGGAGAAACTTACCGAAAAATAACTCTTCGAACCGCCAGTTTTGAGCCATCAAAAGTCATAAAGCAGTCACCTTTCTTGAAGTAGTTTGTTCCTCTGAGAACTGACAAGAATCCTTGATCCCAGATCTTGATCCTCCATCCTTCCACATAATCCGCCAATGACTCAGGTTTCTGTGGAACTTCCATGTTGATTGTAATCTTGTCCTGCTTGACTACATCTTCAAAGTATTCCACAGCTGCATCTTCAATCTGAAAAAAAAATAGACCAATTAGAATTCCAACGATATATAGTCAAACGCAACAATTTGAGTTATTGAAAATCCCATTGTATCAATTGGCTTTGGATATAAAATAAATAAAATTATACACATAAGAGCACTTACCCCAGCGTACCATACACATCGAGTCAAAAAGGGCCCAAGCAACATCTCTGATACGGGGCGTGGTGGAAATCGCCTAGCCTCACGGGTTGGCAATGAAGAGTTCCACCACGTCAGGATCTTGATCTTGTGAAATGGAGTTGTATTGCAAGTGGCAACCATTTGGAGTTTCTCCAAAGTCATCTCTGGAACCTCATTAGTGCTCCAATGTTTTTCCACCTACACAAAAAGAAATTTTTAGTTGAAGACCTAAGCAAGCTCACTTGTCCTAAAGCATTTTCTACCTAAAGAAGGTTATAATCTTTTAAATAGAAAACATAGTTATTAGTCCTTTTTTTAAAATCATGGAAGCCAAGACATGGGTTGAAATTGTCCTTTGCGGGTCATCCTATATTCAGCATGGCCTTCAAATTAGTATTTCAACTGAATATACCACATTGCCATGAAAACATTTTAGGTGTGAGGCACTTACTTCTTCTAGGAAGCCAGGCCCATGACCAGGATTGGCCACCGTTAACAACTTAACCATCTTCACATACAACTTTGTAGTCTTCTCTTTGGCTCCGGTTCTTATGGCATTTGCTACACCCAATTTAGTCTTGTCTTCATCCGGGGTTACCTCATTGTACCTTCTCACTGCAGCATCAGCTGTTTGGGCAATCTCTTGCTGATAACAGGCAACGATTTAGGAATCTCAACAATTGTAGCCAAAAAAATTCAGGATGACAGTAGAGTAATTGACAAAGGCATAATTAAACAACCAAATTCTCACTCGGAAAACAAAAGATGTGAAAACCTCCACTGGCATTGAGTACCAAGTTTTCTTCGGTTTTAGGGCTCCACATCGTTTGACCTCTGATGGCTTGAGCATCTCGTTGAACCTTTCCATAGGTAGGAGGCCGTACTTTTGAACCCGATACAACGTGTGGACCAAATTAGTCTTCACATGCGAGCCTTCTGTCGATCTGCAATTTCGATAATGTCAGTTAGGTTTTGTTGTACGTAGCAATTACAATATACAAAAATGGAAATCAAGAAAAAATTAAAGACCCCTAAGCCTTGGCAAAGCTACAATACTCACTTGTTTATGTCATGCATGACATGCATGACTAGCTCAATCTTCCCCTTCGTGTCCAATACTATGCAGTCAACTGCATAATGCCACTGTCTCTCAGTGGAATGAAGCCTGGAAATGTGGCTCATCCATGCTAGCCGTCGATGATTTCCATCACAGACATAGAATTTCAAGTTCTTCAAGAACCGGAGCTCAGGCACAGAGTCCAAATAATCTTCAAATTTGTCATTTTTCTCCTTCCACAGTGGCGGCAGTCCTGCAATCTCCTCCTCTGAAAACTCTGCACTCTCTCCAGCTTCATTTGTAATTGTCACATAGAAAACTGCAGCTCCGTCAAGGTACCCATTCACGAACTCTTGCTCAAGCTTGACTAGGTCACAGGAGAGGGTTGGCCTCACCATGGGCATCGCCACAAGTCTACAAAGAGGGATGCGGAGACGAAACAACTCATCCGGCTTCATTCTGAAGGATGCAATTGTTGCCACCGAATCTACCTTCTGAAGCCTACGGAGCTCGTCCTCCAACAACTCCTTTTCTTCATCCTCAATAAACTGTCCCTCAACTTCACCTCCAATCTCTGGCTGAGCTGCATCATCAGTTCCCGGTGTCTCGATAATTCTCTCCACCTCTGATAAACTGACTGGAGATACATCCATCTGCAAAGACAAAACTCAATATGGTTCAGGATTTGTGGAATTGCAAAAACAGAATAAACCGCAAAATAGTAAGTATGAGGTAATACACGAAGACCAAAACGGTAGGATTTTGAGTGAAATATCATTAGCATAGAAGCATGGACACATTTATGATATTAATAACAATCTTCATGATAGGTATATTAGACATGTAAGGATGTAATGACAGATGCCAACACAGAATTCCAATCTAATGGAATCAGTCTATCTCAACATCTTCATCTGAGTCAGAACTCAGAAGAATGAGCACTATTTCACGGCTACCTTGGCCAATGCTACAAACACACTTGCATGTGTCTTGGAACATTGGACCATCAATTGAAATAGATATCACACTATCCGAGCTATATTCAGTCTCGGAACTCTCTGGAGAGAACACAGGTTGTCTACGTTTGCGAGGCTCCACGTCAGCCTCACTAAGAGATCGTTTGGGACCCACGAGGTCACTAACCCGACTGAGCATAGAATGCTCAAGAGCATCTGCAGCACGGTCAGCTGCATCCATAACATCAACAAAGCTTACCATGTCTTCATTTGCAGCTTCATCTTCCTTTGAATCGCCAGAAACCTCCATATTGGTATTCGCAGGCGTGAAAGGCTGAGATGGGCCTACCGTTTGAGATACGTGCACTATAGGAGCGGATATAATAGATGCGGACGTCGGTTGCCCATCATCTCCCTGTCAATAAAGAAAATAATTGAACCAATTCTATCTTAGTTACATACACTGAAACTCACATGGACATGAATCATAGAATAAATCAATTTTATCCTTAATCTAAAGTTAGGGGTAAAAAAACAAGATGTGACTACGGACAACATGAGGGCTAAATCCTATAGGACTCTTGCATATTTAAATTTGTACGTAATATAAACTTTTTGATTTTACGTGAAGGTATTAGAGAGTAATAATCAAGAAGGCTTTCACAACTTGGCACCGAAAATCTATCACTTCTAAAATTTAAATATTTATATATTCTAATGTTCCAATAAAAGATATAGTGAATCGAAAAAATGAGTCTAAATATAACTTAGTCAAAGTATTCCAAAACTCTAATTTCCTTCAAAATATGAAAATGTTATGGAATTCAGAGAAATAATCTTCAAGTCTATAATTTAATAGGACAAGTAGTTTCTGATTTCAAGGACAATCCGTGCACACAATCAAGAAGATCATTAAACAAGGCGTCCCAAAAAAAATGTATCAACTTAATCAAGGTACCATTTTTGGGGGGGTCCAGCAAGTTCCCTCGAAGTGTCAGTCGGATCCGACTGACACTCAGAGGGAACTTGCTGGACCCCCCAAAAATGGTACTTCCAGAAAGAACATCCCTAATTCCCTACCTAGGTACGCAAAAGGTAAAATGCGACCAATTGAATGACCAACTCTAGTGAAAATAATGACGGGTATAACTCTACAAAGTACTTTAATATTAGTAGTCAAACACTTTAGCTTTAGGCCTTCAAATGAATTGGTTAAAGACGTGTATCACGGCATGTTAAGTCTCCTTAAGAAATCTTTATTAGACTAATCCAAGAGATTTGAAATAATTTCTCATTCTAGATATATCAATCTCTAGATTGGATACATCAATCTATATCTAGAGACTTGGCTATTAGGGTAAAGATTCATACACACTTGTACATACTCGTTCATACAAACTAAATCTATAGATTGGATATATCAATCTAGAGACTTGGGTATTAGGGTATAGCTTCATACAAACTCATTCAGAATCTCTCATACAGACTTGTACGTACATACTCGTTCATACAGACACTTTAATACAGACTCGTACGTACAAACTCGTTTGTACAGACTCTTTCATACAGACTCGTTTATTGTTACCAACAATTCTCGCATACTTCTAACTTCTAAATACCAGAGGGAACGACAAGCCGGGCCTTGAATGTCAAGAAAATTGGATCCAGACAAAGTACAAAGGCTTGGCAATTTTTTCCGAAATCCAGTTCTTTAATCCACGCTCGTCTCCAGAGTGATCAATTGCCCATCCCGCGAGATCTGGAATCTCACAATGCTGGGATAGGTCTCCAAACCTGGACAAGGAAACGAGTACATCTACCGTTTCTCGAGGGTCAAGCTGACGCTCGACTGGCATGAGTCGGATCCGACTGATCCTTGGTGACAGTCAGCCCGACCCCCTTGGAATCAAACACAGTGCATGCTCGACAGATTGGTAAGTCATTAAAAATGAAACTCATTCCCTCCAAGGCCGACAAACCAGTGAAGACTTCGGTATCTAGTTTCGGTTCATAATGTCGTGTTCAGCATCTTCGTTACCTCTGACTGATTTACGAGAATTGATGATCAGTTATCTAAGCTCATGTACCTAAGGGCTAGAACCAAATTTCTGATACAACTTTGGATAGGGATGGAGCCTAAATACAAAGGCTTGAAAATTTATTTTTACATCTAGTTCCTTAACCCCTACCGTGACCACAGTGACCAAGATCTCATCTAGAGAGAGCTGTAATCTCAGAACGCAGGGTTTATATCTCCAAATGTCGACGTGGAAACAAGCACAACTGTAATTTCTCGGGGGTCAAGCTGACGCGCGACTGTCATCAGTCGGATCCGACTGATCGCTAGAGACAGTCAGCCCGACCCCCGCAGAATCAAGCACACAAGCGAGCGATCTCCAACCGGCCCCAACAAAATCAAACTCAAGTGCATGCTCACTCCACAGAATCAAACACACAAGCAAGCTGTCTCCAACCCGCCCCCACAAAATCAAACTCAGGTGCATGCTGACTCCAGCGGAATCAAACACACAAGCACGCGGTCTCCAACCCGCCCCCCACAAAATGTAACTCAGGTGCATGCTCAGCCCATGACACAACCCATGACACAACCCAGTTCAAGATTGGCAATCCAGCCGCATAACACAACCCACACACACAAGACAGAAATTGAGTTTCGAGCAATACCTCCTGACTTGCTCGATTAGCTTCCGGCCTTCCACGAGGTGCCTGAAAGAATCCATGATCCTTCGACTGACTCCGCGTAGTCCGTTGCATCCTCCCCGGCTGCACTTCCTGAAGTTCAAAATGTAAGTATGAACGTGAGTGTGAAGAACGCTGGAGAATGTAGTGGAGGGAATTTCAGGAGCTGCGCCTGCAATGGATTTCAGTAGCGCGCCAACAAAATGAGGTGCATGCATGCAAGGGGTACCGCGTTTCTATTTTGTACCGCGTTTCTATTTTCGAAGATCTCCATCAGTGGACTGACCCGTGTTGGAAACCAACCTCTTCCCTCTTGTCATCCGAGATCTTTTCAATGCTTTTGTAGAAGAAAAATAAAATGACCTATGCCTCTTTCGCCTCTTCCTATGATTCTCACTAAAAATATAAGCTTCCCGGCTTTCTACAAGCATGTGGTAAGGAGTGACTACATGAAAACTAATGTTCACAACTACAGAAGTTGAATCAAACTGAAACGAGAAGAATGCTGATTTGGTAAGCTGAGCTTCATATTATATACTACAAAGCAAACAGGGAGTACGAACAAGGTACCATCAATGGATTGATGACATGTGTGCAAATTCGCATTGATGGTTGTGTTGGCGGACGGATACTTCCATTTGCTGTCATAGTTCATAATAGCGCTTATGTAATCTTATTGGTGGCTATGACAGTTTCCAAAAAACGTACAGCCACAATGTATTTGAGAACATTTATTTGCGGAATATTTCTCTACAAAGTCTTTAGCTGCTATCACAGACTGTACCTGTCCCCGTCGTCACCGCTGCTGATTTGCAGGCATTAAGCTTGTAATTAAGTTGTCCTTAATATTATCGGCAACTTCTCATGTGCGTTAGCTGACAAGTATAATTATGTCATCTGCTTTTGGCCCAAACCCACATAAGATTAATTTAATATCCTCCCTCTTCGTGTGAAGTCTAGAACTAAATCAAATTTCAAATGACAATGAAGTACATTAAATATTAAAACTTAATACTTCTTTTGGCCGGCTGTGGCTTTGGTACAAAATGTTTATGGTTCTAGTGTACTACTGGATTTGTAATCTCTGGGTAGAGATTTTGAAAATATAACAAAAATGACAGTTGTTATATAAACGTCTTAGTTCTTAAACTAAGGGTTCTTTTGGGAAATATGTACACACCTCTTAAAAATAATTACCCCTCATGAAGTTGGCCCTTAGAGCTCTACATTGCAAGGTAATAATAGAGAACTTATATGTCTAATATGAGTTTACCTGATACATTAATTACAAGCCTAGCTTCCCACGTTTTTTATGTTTCTAATAAAGAATTAACTTCAATTGAAAGAATGTATTTTTATGAAATGATTATAACTATACATAGATGGAGCAATTTGTTATATATATTAGATTTTTTTTATGAAGGGTTGAAAATCTTAATTTATTACATCTGAGTTCTCTTATATCTATGTCTTCACCTACTAGTTTGGTCTTTTCCACTTCATCTAATGTTTACAGAAGCCGTCATCTAAGATGTTTAATGTTTATGATCCCTACATATAATTAGATAGTTAAAAAATTCAGGTGAGGGCAACACAGCCATTGCTTATTTTGTGACCATTCATTTCTCAATCACCCATTTCCATTGAATTATGACCCTTCATAATTGACCGCTAAAGATCTCAATTTCTTGAAGATCCTAATTACTACTTCTAAACCAAAAGAAGAACAATTGCATTAAATGAAGTAACCTTAAAACAGTACAACCAAAGAAGAAGGCTTCATAAAAAAATCATTAGAATAGGAAGTGCAAGGTATATAGTAGGAACAAGGAGTTTGAGAAGTTCTTTTGTACCTTATCTCTCACGATGGCTTGCATTCGGGTAGACGGTCATGAGGTCCCCATTGTGTTTCCGATAGAGGATGGCGGACGTGCCAGAGTTTCATGTCACCTGCTTCACGTTCGTTTTAGATTTGAAGAAACCACCATCTATGTTGAGGAGGAAAGGATGTCGGAATCAGGTCAAGTGCAGCAGTCTGTCCCTATTGTGAGGTCTGTAGAAGATGGAACGCAGTGCTGGTATTTGGCCCCTGGAAACTATAGAGCATATGGACTCCCTCTGTCTATTCTAGCTGCCTCTACTGAGATTCTTAGCCGTCAATCGGATAATTCGACAGTAGATATGCCATATGTTGCACATACTACACCTCTTAGTCCACCTCCTCTCGTTTCCCCAATCCTTCCACGTCCAGTAGTATTGCGTGTAGTGAAAGTTGAGAAATTTGATCCAATCATAGAGTTATCCAGTGATTCGGAAGGAGAGTCTTCTAACTTCAATCTCCAGAAGAAATCATGTTCCATCCAAATTGATGAAGCCGGAAGGGTTCCTATGAAGTCAAAATCCGAAATGTCATCGTAGAGTCAGCCGAAGTCTTTTTTTTCACGGCCTCCATTGCATCCATTTTCAATAGACAAAGTGAGCAGAATGGAGTGTTTGAAGAGACTAGCCAATATGCGTCGATCTCGAAATGAATTGTCCGTGATGGATTTAAATGTTGTACAACATCACCGTGTTCAGTTTCTTCCGGCAGTATTTGACGGGGATGTTATCTTTGAATTGCCTCTATGTCGTTCATCTTCGTCTTCATCACAGGCCCGGAACTTGGAGGGAATGGACAAGCATTACGATGGACACCCGTGGTGCAAGCTGGTGACA
This sequence comes from Antitrichia curtipendula, assembly GCA_951230915.1. Classification (NCBI taxonomy): domain Eukaryota; kingdom Viridiplantae; phylum Streptophyta; class Bryopsida; order Hypnales; family Leucodontaceae; genus Antitrichia; species Antitrichia curtipendula. The sequence continues at coordinate 48,556,523 of OX579633.1, read as the reverse complement.
ACAAACATCAATAATTCCGACAACATCAAGTTTCGTAAGTCATACTGTGCTGGACACCTAATTTGTAAGAACCCAAATTGTGATTACCTAAGGAGAGCTTCCAAGAAAAATGAAACAGAGTGGAGTGGCTATACATCCTTTCCTTTTGTAGTTGGAGATAGTCCTCCTAAGGATAGTACTCTAGTTTGTAAGGTCTGTAAGAAAGCACCTTCGTGTCTAAACAGTTGTGATACTAGGATATGCTATTCGTATACCGATAACCCAGAGATGAGTAGGGCTGCAATCCATTTTGGTCAACATGCTCACCCTGTTGCAAAGGGCATGTATAGAGATTCCACAGAAACTATTTGTGGACTCATTGCGGAGCAAGTGGCCAAAACACCTACGGCCACCAACTCCGCAATTGCTCTCTCCACTAGTAAAGACTTCCTAACAAACTATCTATTTCACAATGGAGAGGGAGAGAAGCACATGTTGAAGGAAGAAGAAATGGAGGAGGTTATGGATCGCTTCCAGTATCTAAGTAGTCCTAATATACGGAACGTAATATCTTCTTTCCGCTCAAATAATCGTGGAGGGATCATTGACAACATTATGACCATGAAGAAAGAGTCAAAGTTTGAATTCATACATGACAGCGTCTTTCCGGGACAAGGGAAGGAGAAGGTCTACATTTTCAAGATGCTCACCGAAGGACCCGGAAGTGGAGTCGATCTCATCAAGCGCATGCAGATAGGAGGAGATTTACAAAATGCGTGGGTGATGTTTGACCACGTGCGTCGTGTAAAAGACTGGAGCACAATGGCCTGCCACGTGTATGACACTGAGTATAAAAAGGTTATGACCATTGCAGTGTGCGACATGCAATCAGAAGATACTGAGGTGCAGGTACAATTTTGGAGGAGCTTGAACACCGTCATGGCCCAACATAGGCTGATTGACCCTAACTTTAAGGGATTCATGGCAGATAGTGCCATGGCAAATTGGAACGCAGTCCGTATTGTCTATGGGAGTGGTTCTGCCGATGAGAAAATGGATGATCGTGAAAGGACGTGTTTGTTGCACTGGACCAGTTCTCTTCATAAGCATACACAGAAGCACATCAAGGAAGCATTCCAACAACAACATAATACTTTGTGTAAACAATACAAAGATTCGAAGAATATGGACGAGGCAGAGACACGTTACCTCGCAATAAGATCATGGTGGTTGTCATCTGGAGCTGCTAGTGAAGAAGCGCTTCATCATTTAGACCATTGGCTTGCATTTTGGCATTTCCGGTACCGGCAATGGGGAGGCTTCATGGATATGGTGAGTGGCTAACTAAATTTAATCCATATAAATGTTTTAGTTTATAAAGGCATGCTTTGAATTAAATTCTTGTGCCTAGTCGATTGGGCTTCTTTATATGTCATTTCTGAATGCCGGGTTTGTAACAATAGCTGACTTAGTGTAATTGATAAATAAAATAATTGTGAATAATTGAAAAAGGTATGAAATAGGGGGGGCCAGCAAATACTACAAATACATCAGTCGGATCCAATTGATGTATTTGTGGAGTCTGCAAGTGCACCCTTTTCTAGTACCTTTCCATTGGAATCTACTTTTCTGGAATCGAAGTCTGTAATGCTCGAATTTGCCTTTACTAAACACTTAGATAAACATTGTAGTGATAATGCTTAGAATAGTAATGTATTATTATATAAAAGTATTTTTCAATGGCCTCTACCTTAAGAGAGTACACATTCAGTTAGTATAGGAGCCATGACATTGAAATGTCTATGCCATTTTAAATTGGAAGTGCTAACTCTGCTGCAAACATGCTTGGATTTTTAGAAATTGAATTTGGACGAGATGTTGGACCTGCCATCATGCAATTTATCTGAAACGGTTCATAACAAGTGGCTTCAAATGTCCGGAAATCGTGGAAACAACCTGTTTGACGCCACTTGCGACGACAGCATTCGTGCTTGGATGCAAATGACGAATTACCGGGCATACCTTAGAGGTCATGCATCTGGAACTGGTCCATCAAAGTGTGAGTTGAAATTAAGAGCGGCCACTCGAAGCCGAGATCCAAAAAAAATTGCAGAAGCGTTGAACTCGTTACCTGGAGCCGAGGGTCTTGGAAGTCGTATACCGCATTTGGAAGGAGAGGAGATATTTGGAAGCACAAAAAGGAAGTTGGACATACCAATTGGCGATGAGGGAGACTCATATAGACCAGACAAAGTCAATTTCTCTCAACCTCGTGTTCGGACGAGGACTACCATGGCGTTTGTGGAAACTGTTAGTGACAAAGGTAAGCAGCATGAGACAAATACTTCTGAATATGTTTCACTTGCTTTTGAAAGCGATTGCGATATATCAAAGTGGCACATTGCAAGGATCAACCACAAATCAGCCGCTAAATGTCAAGCTCAGCAGAAGGGTTCAAACATAAAGTGTTCTGCCAAAATTGCGAGGGGAAAAAAAGGAACACCAGCTCCCACCTATCGAGGTAGAAAAGAAGATTATGGAAGTAAGCGAGAAGTAGTGGTGGACTTTTGGTTTTGTTGGGACGACATTGAACGATGTGTGAAAGGTACAAAACGGAAGTGGATCATTGATCGGCCTGATGTGCCAGAGGTTTGGCCAATTTTATCTGGGACCACCCTGAATCGGGAAGAAACTTTGCTTCTGCAACACGCGGGCTTTCGTCTCCAAGAGCATCCTATATTGTCACCACGTCGACTGTTCAACATGTCAAAGATTTTCAATACCGTTTTGTTTGACCAACCACCGCCACCGAATCCGGATGCATATCCAACGGTTAGGAACAACCGAACCATACGGCGAAGTGTAAATGCACCAACTACAGAACAACGAAATAAGTGGGAGAGTGCAGGAAATGTTAGAGGACTAATTCTTGGAGTGACTTTGCTCCCTCTTCCTGGCTTAGGTGCAATAGTGTCATTGGAGACAAGACCAGAGCATACGAGGAATGTCTATCGAATAACAGTGGGTATGTTTCCTACATGCACATGCCCGGATTTTGTGAACATGGCTGTATCAGCCATCGGAGGTCGACAGCAGTACGTAAATTGCAAACACTTATACTATTTGTATAGGTACTTCTGCAAGATGGATATCCATGATGACAAATTCATTCATGCACCCAGTTATAGCTTCAATGAGTTGAAGGTACTTCTACTTCGAGCAGGAATTATCACAATTCCAGAATAGGCACGGACCCATTTTCGAATGTAGTTCATTCGTATTATATTTATTTACATATATTACAGTTGAACTGATTTCAAGTACATGATATCATAAATGGTTTTGCATTCATGAAGTATGGGAGCAATCATGTGTCATTAGTAAAATATTGTGAAGTAAATTCATATGAATGACTCTTGCACTCCAATTGTGAACCCTAAAAAATTAATGCACCTACGAATATGAACATTATTGAGTTTGTTTTTCACAATCTTTTACTATTTAATTCATGTATATCAATTTTTTTTTCATTCCATTTCTTTCACCTTTGGACATTCCCCATTTTTGTTCCTTCTATTTTCTGTCTTCTTTTTCTTTCAATTAATTTTTTTTCCGATTTTTTATTTTTTCATTTAGTTTCCATTTCTATATTTTTTTTCTAAGTTTTCTTCCATTACCTTCCTTTTTTCAATTTCTTTAATTCATTAAAGGCCTTACTTTCTTTATGTCTTTGTTTGAATTCTTTGTAGGACATCTTCCATCTTTTATAGCTTCCCCTTCTTTTTAAAATATCTTTGAAGATGTCAACATGTGGAAGTACATTACCATCACATCAAAAATCAATCTCTAGAATTGAACACTATGTGAAGCAAAACACTTAAAAATTCGAGTGAGATTTCTACCCTAAACCTTAATGATTTGTGGTAGCCATCTTACTCGAACCCTCAAGGTGTCTATTTATCCTACACATGTCCTCTTATACTTGTGCATGTTGGAAATGCCAATTGTTATGGGATAAGCTGGACCAGCCCATTACCATGACCTTCCCAATTTCATGTCCTACTATTTGACCCCAATTGTGTTTACTGGCCCACCCAAATCTATACCCTATATCTTAAAGCGTTTAAAATTATGCCAAAATCTGACAAGATTCTGGATTAACCTAAATTCCATAGGTGTAGCATACTCACAACGTTAGGAATTTAGGCATGTTTCTTGAGGTATTAAATGACCTAAAAACCTGAAAGTTTGCATGAAAGCTTGAAAGTCTTCTTCCATGGCAAATAAGAATTTCAAAACAAAGATAAAAATATTTAACTCGATCCACGGTTATAGGGGACACGGTCATAGGTCAGAAAAGTTACTAGAAATAGTACATTTTCCTCTACTTACCAAAAAATTGTGGGATCACACCAAAAATTTCCAAGAAATTCAAAAAATAATGTTTTCAAGCTCTATGCTCACAAACTCCATGCTCGCAGCTCACAAGCTCACCGCTCTAGGCTCACATCCTAGCGTCGTTGCTTGAAATGTGAATGACTTGCAATTTACGTTGTGAAGGTTTCTAAAATTTATTCCACACATTTTTACACTAGTCTTGTGCAAGATCTTTGGGTTGAACATGCAATATAAGCAGTCTATAAGCAATCTTCCAATGAATGCCGTTCTTCATTATTTTAAGCTAGCAATTCACATAATACCCAAACAAATGATATCCACGGTGATCTGCTCGTCATTTAAGAGTTAATCCTTGAATGTCGACACAGATGTTAAATGTCCAATGGATCGTTGTAGTAGGACAGAAGTACAATTATTCATCTTTGAAAAAAAAATTCTAAAAAGAGGAAGACTTCTATAAGGTAAACCAGCCTATGACAGGCCAAGTGCCTAATACAGACATCTATAAGATGACCCATTATAGTTTTCCATCAATCTGTACCAGGTTTTTTCCAATTAATGTAAGCAAAACTTTATTAGGTAGGTTGATGGCTGAAATCAATGTTTTGTATGATGGTGATGGAGATGTTAGAGACTGTTTTAGGAACTCGTTCCTTTCTAGTGTAATTCATTACATGAACTAACTTTTTTTTATTCCTTTATGTCATGTCCATGTTAGAAAATATTTCAACCATGTTAGGAAATATTGTAACTGCATTGGGTGGTTTGATGACCACCATGGGTATAGTTTTTGATGGTTGTGGGATAGTCTACAGACTGTTTTGAGCCATCTGGCCAATTCACTTCAAAAATCTATAACAAATTCATACTTTGTCAAAAAAATAAAATTTCAATTGTTCTACCAATTTTTCATGTTTGCCTTTACATGAAAAAAAAAATTCAAAATTTCAAATATGTCAACAAGGCAAACCAGGCAATCTGCCTGTCATAGGCTGGTTTACCTTAATAGTTTGACTTCCACTGAGTGCTTTTGCTATTTCTTAAGCCAATGATTCACACTGTAATGAAAAGGGATGATTTCCAAGATCACCCCTTCGTCCTTCAAGGATTAAGCATGGTGTGTGCTTGTAGCGATGAGGCGGAAAAACAATTAAATCAGGAACATAATTATGCTTCTCTCTCTCCGTCAAACCCTAAAAACCTTAGGGGAATTTGAAAATCAAGAAAGTGCCGTGCTAGCTTCAATTCTAATGTCATCTGTACGAATTCCCTCTTGCTATCCTCTCTTCCTGCTAGAATCAGAACCGCGCGTCCAGAACAAACAAATCCAGAAGCAACAGTAAACGAAATCTGCCTCACAGCAAAACCATAAAACCAGGGTTACACAAACTAGTAAGGATGCCAATCTGCGCACTTCCGACCACTGCAAAATCTGTGTCAAACTGTCCCGTCTCTCTCTTCTGCTTCTGCTAAGCTCGGTGGAAGTATCAACGAATCAGATCCAAGAGCAACAGTGACCGAAAACTTGCCTTGCGGTGACACCCCAAAACTAGGGTTTCACAAACTAACAGCGGAATGCAAATCTGTAAGCTGCGGAATCCTGCCAATGCTATGTCCATCAGTTTGTTTCTCCCTCCTCCAGCTGGGAACAATAATTGTGTCGAAAACCCTCACAGAAATTGATGCGGTGAGCAAAAAACTAGACATGCGGCGGAAAACAGCAAGAGAACCCTAGTCCGCTTTTCACGGAGCCAAAAACTGGGCGGGATGGATTCCTCTCTCCTCTCCTGTTGCGCTCTAGATTTCTCGGACCATTTTGTTAGACAGTTTCTTCAGTTCTGTGCAAACGAACAGCTCGCCACCGTGACGTTCACCGATTGTGGGATGTATGAGGCGCGCTACCCGGAGGTCGATGACGTCGTGATGGTGTAAGTAAGTATCTCCCGTTTGATGGTTTACTTATTTATTTTCATGGGATCAGCTGCTCTGGATTCCATTTGTCCCTGCTCTTCTTATTCTCGTTCTTGTCACTTATATTCACTGTTTTTTGCCCCTTTGTTTCTTGCGAACCCTAAGTCGTCAGTCGTTGAATATGAAAATGGGGGGAATTGGGAGGACTTTGGCTGTGGAGAATTCGTTTAAGACATTTCGGGATCGCAGGTGAAAATTATCGCCGTGGCTCTCGGGACTTTCACGTCGGCGGATTCGAAGTATCAGTAGCTTGATTAAGGTTGGACGGCAAGCGCAGGGTGTGAGGAGGATGTTGAGGGTTATGAGGAGCCTTACAGTAAGAGCAAATTGGTGCATTCCTTTTCCGCAAAGAACATTGAATCTGAAGTCCGATCTAAGTAGACAACATTTCAGATTTACGGTCCTAAGACTAAACAATGCTAAGTGCTGCATTTTTTTTTTTTTTTTTTTTTTTCTGTTTGGGGTTTGATTGCAAGGCCCTGCGCTCAGGGGCCGCAGCCCAAAGGAACTGAGCCCCCCACCTTGGCTTTATAGTTCACCCCGCCGTCATTGTTAGCGATGGCCCACCAAGAACTGAAGTTAGCGCGACGCCATTGGATCCCGAATGAACGTGGCGATTCGTACGGCGGAGAGCGACGTCCGTTCCGTGAGCGTCGAGGGCGTGGTGTTGCAGGGCAAGACATTCTGCAGGATTGGGATGTGAGCTTTCTTGTCCATCGTCGCCGTTGTCCTGACTTGCTTGTGATGTTGCAAGTCTATTCTTGCGGTTCGGGGTTCAGGGTTTAGGTTTAGTGGTGGTTGCAGGTTAACATTCTGCAGGATGGAGCTTAGGGTTGTGATTATTGTGGAATGGTGAAGTGGAGTGGTGCTGGCTGTGCATGCAGAGGAGATATGTTGAGGAAATGAGGAGAGCTGGGAAGCAAGTGCAAATGTGTTTCTCCGATGAGGGAGTGCATGTGTTTGGGCAACTCAACCAGGCTGGGATCGCAGACCAGATGTTGGTCGACATTGATACATTTTTGCAAAACCATGAAAACTGATGTAACTGCCCTTCGGAGGGCCGGAGCGCACCCTTGCGGAGATTCGGTGCAAGAATGATTCGGTGCCCATGGAGTCTGTGAACTGCTTGGATCGGTGCTGGAAGGCGTTTCTATCGCATGGAGCGAATCGAGACCACCCCCTGCTTGCAGTGTCGTGGGACGCCATGCCCCGTATTCGGAGAGGTTAGCGGTGCCTCCTGTGGTTGTCGTCATCGGGGGACTCGACATTCTGCCGGACTTGAGAGGTAATCTCTATTTCCTTCCTCTTCAACCCGAAACCTTGATTTACTTTTCTGTTCCGAGTGCAATTGTGTTACTGTACCATTCTGTTTAGAGTGCAATTGTATTTCCGTAGTGCGTTGGGAAGGGTTCCATAAATTGCCCATGTCGGTACTTTCGCTGCAAGGGATATCTTGACCTGAAAGGGATCCGAGAGTCTCCATGGATGGATGGACTTGTTCACCATTCTGCCGGACTTGTGAATCACTTTTTTAGAATTTTTTAGAATTACTAATGATTTTTCGAATGAGAAAGTGGTGTGTTCTAAATCTGAACCACAGAATGGAGGAGAATCGTGACGATGTAGACCAACACTAGTATTTGAAGAACTTCATCATGTCCCTGCACGTGAACCAAATTTGGCTCTAATAGTCTGAAAAACAAGAACGGTGTGACCGTGAGGCTCTGTCCACTCCAGCTAAATTCTAACTCGTTGTGGAGTGTGAATGCGGTTGTAGATAGGATTTGGAAACTCGGATTCAGAGTGCAAGAGTCGATGCCATAGTGCCAATAAACCTGCCTCATGACTAGTGCGGCAGTACAGTTGTTTTGGATCCCGAATGGACTGTACCAGTTTTTTGTGAAAACACAATTGTGCGTTTGGACGACCCTCGTTCTATTCCTGCGTCATTAATGTGCTACATCACAAATGACTTCGTTTGAGCTTCTTCCTAGTCACAAGAGTGACAGACCCTCTCATGTTTTGCACCCCTTAATTACTTGAAGGTATGGTGATTGCAGATGAGATACGCGGATTGCGCCTTAGCAAAGCGGGTAAAGATCGGCGTCTAGGCGTTCTTCTACAAGGGCGGAATTCACACATTTGGGTCATTCAATCCAGCCCACATTACAAAGCAGATGTCCTCAACATTGCAGGGCGGGTTCATTGACAATTACTGAAAATGTTATCCTTTGAGTGGCATCCAATTTCAAAGTGTTTTTGGAATTCAATTTTAATGCGAGTGGTGGCAATCTTACTCTACTGAAGTGCTGAAGGCAATCATGTCTGTAAAGAATGAAACAAGCTTTGGGTTGTCCAATGATGAATGTATCATCTTCGATGCATAGGATGCAACATCTTATTGATTCATAGGAGATTTGTTTCCACAAGTGTATCATAACTTTTTGGGTAACTTCGAAGAAGTTCCTGATGATTTTGTTTGGCTCGAAAAGGAGCAATGTATTCCCCGCAGCTCTGATCCGGAGTACGTATCCCAAATTTATTGAAGTGCATTGAATTTGTAGGGTTTCATTTGGATAGAGGCAAATGAATCTGGTGTGATGTTGCATAACTTAGCATTGTTCAATCTTATGAGCTTAAGTCTGAATGTTGCCTAGCTAGATCTGACTTCAGATGGAATGCTCTTTGCGGAAAGGATTGTCCACAGTAGGATCTGGTGAAAATTTGCCATGCCTGCAGGGATCAAAACACAAATGTGATACCTGATGTAGAGCAGATTTTCCATGTGATGGTCAAATTTCCTAGAAGATGAAGCATTTGCTGCCTCATCAAGCGGCATTGTGACGAATAGATCAAAGAAAAGTTTGGAGATTTTTCTTAACAATAATTTCAGAAGTCCGTATTTTCAGGATTGGATCTTGTAACAACATTGCCACTGATTGACAAGTGTAATAGTAAGGTTCCTGCTTTTCCCGGAATTCATTACCTAGAAAGGCACTCCAGCTCAAATGTATAAATTACAGATTCCGTGACTTGCAAGTTTCTTACCAAATTGGGCACATCAAGATTCATCTTTTCCCAAAGAATTAGCATCTCGAAGAAGTTTGCAAAGCTGCCAACGCAATTCTGAAATTACCGTCTTCTGAAGGGGGAGTCTGGCCCCTTAAAGTGGGGTATGTCTGCTCTAAAAGTGAGTGTGTTCCAAAAGTGATCATGTATATTTTGCTTTTTTCAATTTACCAATAGTGTATATTTTATGAGGTGGTCACTTATAGGGACCAATGGATTTCAACCTTAGAAATTCATAACTAATTCCTCAAAGGTCCAAAAAGTATGAAAACAATTGTATGGAATAGTTGTCAATAATTCCATTTTTCTTTCCTACGATTGTTTTTTTTTTAATAACTTTTTTATTAGACTTTCAATTCAAATCTACAACATAAAAATATTTAGATTCAAAAGTTGTAGTGCAAAAATATCAAGTGAAGAAGATTCAAAGCCAAAAAATCTAATTATGGAATGTGCTCAAAAACTTGTTTTCTTCACTCAAAATGTGAATGACTTGCAATTTACATTATAGAAGTTTTTGAAATTTCTTCCACATATTTTTACACTAGTCTTGTGCAAGATGTTTGGGTTGAACATGCAATAGTAGCAATATGTAAGCAATCTTTAAAGTTTTTTATTCTTTCCCTGCAAAACAGTGTAAAGTTTTTTGCTCTTTACTTTCTTTGTGCGAAGAACAAAAATAGGTGCATTTTTGTTATTATAGTTTCCCTAAAAAAAAAGTCATCAAATATTTTTAAGTAATCAACATCCTTATTAGATTCAGTTGAGTTTACATTTAAAATAATGACACACCAAATTACCTAACTTGACATTTGAGAATGGTACCTATTCATAAATTATCTAAATTTATATTGCATTTTGCTGGAAGTCAAAAGAATAGTTTTGATTCTTTTAGAATCTATTATTTTTCCAACAAATGAAATAAACTATAGATTTCCAAATGTTGAAAATAGGTGTATCAAACCTTGACTTTAGGCTCTCATGAACATAAATTTTACATTTTAAGCAAGGATTTATAGGGGTCAAGTTTGGAATCATGTCACAAATAGGTGTATTGTTATAATCCAATGCCATGCCATTCTCCATGGATAAGAAGTTCACTTATTTACATCAACCCAAAGTTGAAGTCCAAATTTGACACACATCAAGTTCAATATCTTAAAAAAACATTGCTCCAAATTCAATGGCATAGATAGTAAATATGCAATAGTATGTCATCAAAGTCTAGCACAAATTTAGGTATCCAAATAAATTGTTGTCATATTAACCTTTTAAGTTCCTTGACTATGTTTTCACCCAAAATGCCCCCAAAATGCCATTTCTAGTACAATTACAAAAAAATTGGAATTTTTTTTTTGACACATGTAACCATAGAATCTTGCAGTATGCTGACTTGAGAACATGTAATAAAAATTTCAAAAATTCACCCTACGTGGTTTGTAAGATATAAGCATTCAAATTCAGTGAAATCATTTTTTGGCCCTACAAAAAACAGGGCAGCTGCACTTCACAAGCTCACTTTTCTATGAAAAAATGTTCAAAATGGTGGTGCTTCATTGGATTTTTTTGGACAAGTTGGCTAAATACTTAAAAAATTTCACATCATTTGGAATTGTACAACATATTGGAAAAATAGTAAGTAGAAAGAAGTAGAAAATTATTCAGAATACAAAAATTTTAAGAATTTTGTTATAGAATTGAAAAATGCCAATCCTAATGGTTGCAATGTTGTAATAAACAATAAAGGACTTCAAAATTTATTTCAGAGTAGAGAATCGATAACTACCTGCAAAACAAATCTCCTTGTCACTTTTGATTCCTTGGTCAAAATGGAAGGATTCAAAGCTTTCCGCATATATATAACTCTAGAAAACCAATTTTAAATTTTTGTTTTTGAAAAAAGTGATTTTTTCTGATCTACACGGACTACCCAACTGGGGAAAAAGTAATGTATTAGGCCATTATTTTTTACTAATATTTCCAAATGTCATTAAATTTAGTGCATATGAAAGACATTCCTTGTCCCCACCTTCTATTAAAATTTCATCCAAAAATATTAAAATCTCTAGCCATATATACCCACCCAAAACTTTTATATTGCCAAAAAATGCATGGTGGTCCTTTAGGGGTTAATAGTAAATCATGTGGCATTTAGAGGCCTTCTATACTATAGACCAAGAGCAACTTTACATCATTTGATATTACAATAATTCTAACTTCTATCTAAATTGTGTGAAGAATAAAAAATCATCGATTCTTGCTTCCGTATGAGGTCAATCTTATTTTTTATGATAATGATTTAATTATAATTTGAAGAAAAGCATCAATGTTCAACTCTAATTCTAAATGTAAAAAGGATGGGCAATTTGGATTTTACTATAGTATTTAGACCATAATAAAAGCTTCCATTGAAATTTTGAGATTTTTTAAGCAAATTTTTTATTTAATATAAATTTCTTAATGAACTTACAATCATTCTATATTTTTGCTTCAAAATATGGAACTTTCACAACTTATAGAAGACTCATGATTTCATCTTAGAAAACATAAACATACAAAAATCATTCATGCATGTTGGAGAAATGAAGTATATAGAGTGAAAGTTCTTGAAGTTCTACAACATGATCAAATGCTTGTCCTTTTAGAGTTTCTATCAATAAAACCAACAAGTTAATATTCTATCAATGTTCCCTTTGTCTCAAAATAAATTTGTGGTACTCCTATAGTTTTCTACTAGAAACCACGAATTTATTTGAGATGGAGGGAATACTACTTTGTACACTTTTACATTTTGTGCAACTATCTCCAAGTTCCATTCCATTCATGTGGAATAACAGGTGAAGTCTACATCAAAGACGAGTTAGAATCGTAAAAAATAGGAAGAAAAAATAGCTTCAATCCTCTATTTGGAGATGAATCATTGGGACAAAAGTTCATCCAAATCCATACTTAGAGCTAGTAAATCATTGGCGGATTCAAAAATTGCCAACTCCAATGGAGTTCCTCTTCCCATTCATAACATTGTTTACCAACATTGGAGAGGTCCTTTTTGCTCCCTCTAAAACATGGAGTCTCCCGACGTTGCAATACATTGACACTTTTTACTTTCCATTGTAGACTCTGCACGACTGCACCCAACTAATAGCCATCATGAATCAATATGAAACCGAGTCAATAACATTCTTTATATTATAACTAAACGCTTGGCAAGTATCTTAAGAAGAATTATTATTTTTGCAAGGGAGAAGGAATCAGTCCCATGAATAATTGTTATGTGCGTGCTAAGTTATTGGTGGGCTATCGGGTGAGTTGAAACTCCTTGAATCCATGGATAAATATGAACACTTGAGGCTGGGCTAAGTTTCTTGGACTTGCTAAATGTAGGGCCTTGCAATGAAACCCAAACTTGAAAAATAAGATAAAAAATAAAAAATACTTTTGTACAAAACTTTAATCACGCCATGTCTAAGATTATAGTAGTTTGGTCAAATTCCGACCAACATTTTCAATTGTTCCTAGATAAGGCCCAAAAACTGTGTGCGTAGTTCTTGAAATTGCTCAAAGTGTATGTAGGTGCACAAATATCTTGGCACGTGCGTGGTTTGATGGACAGATGAAAATAGAGGACCTAATGTTCTAGTGCTTTGTGCTATCTATTGGTTTTTCATTGCATTCTAGTAAAATACAACTATCTTTACATCCAAAGATTGCCCAATGTCAAGCTATATAATAGAGACATTTCACGTGACCATGACTCTATTTTTGAATTTGAAGTGTACGTAGTAAAGATTGCCGCAAACTATGTTGACCTCTGCATTCTTCATTGTTGGCAGTGGCCTACTCTAATCACAACAATTTCACACCTCATCACTACTACACTCTACGCATAGGAATAGATACCTATGGTGCTTTTGCTTTAATAAATTGTATTAAAATCATTTTGACTATGATAATTGTGATTCCAACTGCCTTTGAACTGCTCTTTGGGGGGGTTTCCATAAAAAAATGTCCTTCAAATGCATGCATCCACATATCTATGGAAAGAATTGCTCTTCTAATTAGATACACGCTTTAATAGCAGACTACCATATATTGCTATGATCAATCTTTGCATGAATACCTACTTGAAGGATAAGAACAATGTTTCGATAACAATATTGGAAATTGAAATACAATTTGTATTGAGAAGTCAGACGCCATTCAAAACCAGAATGAAATGGATAGAAGATGGTGTTGCAATGGAACCCTATAATTAATGCATCAATTGATGATCAAAAGGAAGGTAAGACAAAAAAAAATGGATGTTCACTATTAAGGAAGGGATTAGAATGCTTGGTCTTCCGCCCAAAAAATTCAATTGTTATCAAACTTCAACACAAGTGTAAACTTCGGATCCCAAATATTCATCTACTATTAACTGTAAATGTTGCTCTAATCACCTTCACTATCTTTCATATTGTCCGTAGTTGAAAGAAACATTTTCTTTGACATTTTCAAACATCCTCTCTAAAAAAATTTCCATAACTATGGATTTGAGGCTCAAAATTACAAATGGACTTTTGGAGATGATAGTTAGCTTGATTTCCCAGCTGTTCTTAATTCAAAGCTTTTTGAAATTTTTATTGTACTATGCCTAAATGAGGTCTAAAATTCTACTTCAAACACGATTTCTACGTTTTAACAATGAAGGATTACTAGTTCTCATCTTCAAATTATCCCGTATCCTTGGAAGATTCATGGTGAACTATGGATTTTATTATAAAAAAGACCTCTCCACCCCTCTCTCTAGTGAATGTCAATCTCTACATTTTCCATCAAAAAATTTCTTGATGGTAGATGGTCACATGGTATTTGGATTAGATCAAATATATGGATTCTTGGCAAACCATCTTTACGTTTATTTGTAGGTTTGTTTGTCTAGTCCTAGAATTAGCAAAAAAAATGGGGCACACTAGAAATATTTTGTCACTATCTCGATACTGAAGTTACCTTAATCCATGAAAGGCCCTTGAAATCTTTCTATATGACCCGTATTTAACCTTATAACTCTGCAATTGTGATTTATTACACAAATTGTCATACGTTGTTATTTGCATACTATCATGATCATTAATTTACTTTTGTATTGAATAATATTTGGTCAATGTTTTTCTGCTCAAATATCACCATATTCATAATATATTATACAGCCGCAAAGGGCTTTCATGCCCTTCAAGGGTTAACTCTCCATGATGTGTGGATGGATATTGTGGATGAGGACTCAATAGAGAAAAAGGCATCCTCTTTGAAAGCTACAATGACTACATCTAAACCCGCACAAATAAGCAATTCAGCATGATTCCCATTAATATATTGAAAACTTTTTTGTGGGGTCTTGGTGACGGAATGTTACTCAGCATTAATATAAAACACTGAGCATCCGTAGCAACCACTCAACTCGGCCAATGGGTCACCTCGTGCATCCCAAGATATTTTGTACTGTTCCTCGAACTGAAGACGGCTTGTCTGAAGAAACCAACTTGCCTTCGTCACAGTCTGGACCGAAACTCAAATCCTCAACTTCAACTAGGTGGCCGCCATGGCTTCCACTACTACGGAGACTCTAATTGTGGTAAGTTGGTTCAAATCTTCCCACTTCCTTCATTTTGTTCATGTTGTCGAGCCTCCGCATGATTCAATCTGTTTGATCAATTGCCGAAACGAGCTCGAAACTCACGAGCATCCTCAGTCGGTGGATGTCTGCAAAGTTTGTTGGGAAAATGATGTTGTAATGCATGAAGGTCCACTTGCATGCACATTTCTTTGGGAAATGCACGTGTTTTAGTTAACGTACACTTGGCGTTGTTGACGATGGGCGGGGTTCCTATATTTGCATGTTCTCATTTGTGTCGGTGCCAAATTCCGTTTGAAACGCATGGATGGAGACTCCGTCGATCTCCTGCGCACAGAACCATAGCAGTTGTAGCAGTTGTGAAAACTCACCCTTAGTTCCTTGACTTCTGTAATTAAGCGAAATCTCGGTTGTAAGTTGTTTTGAAACGCGTAGAGAAAGGAGACTTTTCTGTTCATAGAACATTTTTTTCTAGCAGTTGAGTGAAGCATTTACCCTCAGCTTCTCTACTGTAGATGTCAACCCAAAGAAAACTCCAAAGTTTGAATTTTGGTGTGGAGAGAATGCATATATAATAGTGCTGGTGCGATTCTTGTCAAGATTCTTGCAGCATTTGGTACTCCAGATTGTGCACGAAAAGAATCTCGTGATCCCTTGCTTACGGTGTTGCTCTTCAAGAATGTCAAATAGTGGTGTCTGGTTTGTAATTTCAGAATTACATGTCCGGGACGTGGACTTTTTTGAGGAACATTGTCCTTGGCTGCAAAGGAAGATTCTCATTCATCGTTCTCCTGAGGGGAATATCAGAAGTACAGAGCATGTATATGTGTAGACAGAATGCAGCGTGAAGAGTATGTGAGGTGCTCTGCACTCTCTTCATTCTTGTACCTTTTGGGATTCATGAATTTTGATCGTGCACAAAAAATAATCTAGATTTCTTTGCCAAGCTGTTGAGGGCATCTCTTCAACTATGTTTGAGAGTCTCGTACCAACGTAAGGGTGTCAAAGCTGGTTTGTAATTATTTCAGAATCACATTCCAAAACTTTATCAAGAGCTAGTACTTTGGGGAAGATCTTGTACTCCATTTGGTGCAAACGTGCAAACGAGATCTATTGCACAGGGAGATCATCTGTAGTTTTTCCCTTAAAGGAATATTCAAGATTTCCCAGATGATTTTGCACCAGGAGCAGGGGAATCCAGGAATCAGAGATACATGATCTCCCTCAATTTCGATAAACTGGGTTAGTTCACAACAGACTTTGCCACCTTAAGTTTGCAGGACGCGCAGCCTGAAACTTGAAAACCTATACCAGTCCTACTTTCTGAAGCAGTACAACAAGTCCATGTGTTCATCTATTTCTTGAACTCTAAGTGATACATTTTTCTTTTTTCAAATTCTCAATTGATAAACAACCAAATTTTAATCAAACCTAATAGACTTAGATGCTTTTCACTTCCTCTCCTATTTTTCATTGGTTACTATGTTATTACTATTAGTATTCTAATAGAGGGACTACATTACTTTACTACGTTATAGATGCAAGTGAAGACATTTGCTAGCGTGTTAGTAGAGATCATGGAGGGCATGATATTTTGGAAATTCTTGACCATTGGCCCCTTTTTTTATGATTCTTGCACTTGGGTTATGTTTTTGAAGTAATTTAATCCCAAAACTAAAAATGGGAGTTCCTCACTGGAAGCTACTAATTGATTACAATCAATCCCCACATATATTTACACAGGTAAAGATGTAGAGTATGGTTCATCTTTTTATTGGTCCATTTTGTCTCGTTCCTTGGAGCTTACTGAATGATTTATATCAACTCCTAGAGATTTGGAAGGGGCCACTTCCGGCCATTTTTCCAATTATTTGTTTACTAGAGCGTGGTTGTGAAAACTTGATCTTGTTTGTCATATGTGCTATGGTGTCATGTTAAGCTTTTGGAGTCACCAGATTGTTGATGTTGATAGCTTGAGTGGAAAATCATCTATACTTTGTTCTGTCTGTAGTTCTACTATACTATGGATTTTGCAGGGAACAACCTTGTTTTTTAGATACTTTCTAATCCGAACTTTAAGCAACACTTCTCCAAAGAGCTTAGGAAACACTATCCGATGATTAAGGATTGGCCTAGGGTTTAAAAACTTACTATTTGGGAAAGTATTAGTAATCTCATTACTAGATCTTTTTGTATACAAAAAACTAATTTGTGATTTGAGTTGTAGTTTCATATGATATGTAAATTTTTAGTGAAAGGTGATTGCAAAAATGAGTTGTGGATTTTGCTTCACTTTTGGCAACTTTCAACTTTTGGAAAAGAAATTTACAAAGAAACTAAACATTGGACATTTTGGAGGAATTCAAGGTGAATTGTTTTTACCAAAAGAATGATCCTAAAACCATCTTAAATGTTCAAAAGTTTGCGCAAATGAGCCCCATTTTCACAGACATGTTACACATAGGATTATGTTTTTTTAGATGATCCTCAGTAGGAACATGCCCTTCTATTATGGGAACAAACCACATAGAATAAGCAATTTAGCATGGTTTTTAATATTATATTGAAGTGGATTTTGTCAATTCTAATAGGAGACTCTAAAGATTGGGCTACATATAGATCCCCACATAAGCTTCCAAAAAATAATGCAACTACTTTAAGGATCATGATATTAGATCTTTGTAGAACACATGCATCACTAAAAATCAACAATTGCTATGAACTTTAATAATTGCCATGACCATCAACAATTGCCATGATTGTTCATGATCAATAATTTGCCATAAACATAAAAATTAGAAAGTATTCATACAGTTAAAATTATAAATTTATTTCTAGATTTTCTTCAAATGAATTTTAAAGGTATAACTTCAAAAATTAATCTAAAATATAATTTTTATCTTTAGCAATTGAATTTTTTTATTGGTCAAAATTGTGGTTTCTGTTGATTTGTGAAAAAATGCATAAGATCTAGTAATGAGAACACCAATCCTTTTTCCAAATAGTAAGTTTTTCAACACTAAGCCAATTTTAAACACTTGTGATATTTCTCTTATAATTTTTGTTTGACCGTAGCAATCCTAGTTTGAATATAAATATTAAACGACAATCCAATCTTTAAGGGAAAAAAAATGATTGAAAAAAAGTGTTTTTTTCCCGAAAATTTTGCTCAAAGTCTTGCAACGACCAAAAAGTGGTCGCTTGAGTGCTCAGGGTTAAAAGACAAAGTTGCTCAAGGAACATAGTTTTAGGGTCAATTCAAAATTTCACATAGTTTTTAATTTTAAATGTCATTATGTTTGACTATTAAAATATAGTTCCAATAATATTTTTTTAATTTGTTTTTTATTTATTTTCCAAAATTGTTAAGATTGTAATTTTTGTAAGGTAGCAACTTAAAAGCTTAAAATACACTATTTTGTATTTATTCTATTGAATTTCTCTTAGTGTGAGTTTAAGGAATACACATATTACACCACAAACTTTATCACTATCATCTCCATTTTTTCCCAAAAAAGTTCATCTCTTTTAGTAATTACTATGATATTCACAAAAATAATTCTTCAAAAATCATATAAATTTTCATTTAATGTTTTATTATGAAAAATTAAATTAAAATTTTGATATACATTATTGTTTGAGAAAAATAACAATTTTTTGAATGATTCATTTTAATATAGAAAACTAATGAAGTTTGACCATATAAGAACATAGAATGTTTTTTAGAGCATTTGCAATGGAATTGGCTTTGAGGACAATAACGACATTGTGCCATTACATTCAATAGAGAAGTGGTCTAGAATTAACTGAATTCTCCAATGCGGCCATTAATGGAAGCAACTGCGCAGGACCATCATTTTTCTGTTTTTTTGCTCACTAATCTAAGAATCTTGTGCCATCATGATGATAACTTTGACTTCCAATGCCCAAAAGAAAAATTGGGAATGTTGACTACATTGGAAACAAACTTGAATCAGTTGAATGTGCTTGTGCTTGTTTGAGAGCTCAAGTTGGTTTTTTATGCTGCGAAGCAACTCAAACAAAGATCCCTAAATGTCAATAGATTATCGAACCTATCAATCCTAAAACTCTCAAAAAGAGGGTGAATAATGTAAATTCAGTCTATTGTCGAAGTTGGTGGTAGAGGTAGCTAGGACCACCTGGAAAATCTCTCGCTCAATCCCCACCACTGCTTCTGAGTTTTCAACTGCCCTTGTGATGTAATCCTTGACTCGTTTGCACTACCATTTGTGCCTGCTTTGAACTGAACTTGAGCTCTCCTTCAGGAACCTATTCCGGACGTCGATGTCTAGAGGCTTGTTCTATGATAGCTTTTATCAAAGCTCCGTGATTACACAAGTAAAAGTCTCAGATGCTTTCAATTATAAATTATGAACGCCTCTGTAATCAAGTTACTCCTCTTAATCAATCAAGGAGCAGGATGGCTTGCAATCATGACTCAATCTTGGTTGAATGTTAAACTCTGCTGCTCAGATTTCAGTTTCCATTCTGCAATTCAGAAAGATCTTTTCTATCTGTCTTTCTTGTATGACTGCAGATCCAGAATGTGTTGTACAGTACAAAGTAAGGTGAGTAACAAGCTGGACGAAGAACATATGCGCTGAGGAAATTTGTCTGTGCTTTTCTTGCACGCATGCAACCAATTTCTCTCAGTTTCATACATGATTTGCAAAACTCTCCCAAGGTTGTGGCATGTGTCATTCTCGTGACAGAGAGGGAAACCGGCACAGCATTTGGAGGCATGTGCTGGGGAAGACACCAATATTGTGCGGGGCTTGCGACACGCCCCGCTATTTGGTACTTATATTGTATTGTCTTGAGAACTTGCGGTTCATTATTTATTTTGACTTCACTGAGCTGAGTGTAGCGTAGATCCTGGAAACCTCTTGCAATGGCTGGGCAGCATTGCGTTTGTATTGTATGGTTGAAAATTAAACACTCTTGACTAAGCATAGAAAATAATGAAACACTATTTTAAGAGTTTTGGTGTTCATTTGAGTCAATTGCTGAAGTAGAGGATTTAGCATTGATTGAATCCTCGGGGGGGTAGTGAGCGGTAGTAGTAGAAAACTATGTGCAAACAAATGATAGGGTGCCTAAAAAACATTTGAGATAAAAATTATAACTTGTTTTTTATACTATAGGGTACTAAAATGCCATGATATGTCTTCAAACCACTATAGGGTATAGAAAAATAGGTCCAATTAGAAAAAAATTAGACCTAGGATACCCCCTTTTTTATTCTTTTTTTTGGCCAAAAGTATTAAATGTTGTTGCCTTTTGAGTGGCATACTGAAAGTAATCAATAATTTTATAGTCTTGACTAATTTCTACAGTAGCCGTTGGCTAAGTGTCTGGCATTTAATTTTGTCAATTAATTTTTGAAAATTGGCGGTTTAGGTTGTGGGCCTTCTGTTCGTTCCGCTCTAGGGTTTGAAGATTGCGTAGTCAGTCTTTTCCTCTTCGTTTTCTGGCTGCTGTTCTGTGCTTGCGTCGTCAAGTGTGATCCGGTGGTTGAAGATTGCATCGTAAGCGCCCCTTACCCTAGACTCTGATTTCCCTTGCTCCTGTTTGTTTTGGAATCACTTTCTCTGGGCTGTTTGTCTTCCTCACTTAGAAACGTCCTAGCCATTTTATTTGTGAAGTCTCCATTCGTGCAGCATGTGCAGTCTGGAGGGGGGTGCGACGTCGAAATGGAGCGGGTGCAGTGCGCAGGTATCTCCGGACGCCTCCAAATTTTGTGCGTGGCATTCTGCTGCGAAGTTCAGCGCAGCGCAGAAAGGTAAGTCGCGCGCGCTTGGAAGCTAGGTTTCTTTGTGGATTTTGACGTTCCTCAGTCTGTGCACAACGGACATTGTTGCGAAGTTGGAATTTCTTGCTGCTTCCAATGTGTCTGTCGATGCTCTCTCTTCAGGCGCAGTCTTACGAATGTTTCCTTTGAATTTCTTGCTGCTTCCGATGTGTTTGTAGGTGCTCTTTCTTCAGGCGCAGTCTTACAAATGCGCAGTTTCACAGGCATCCATGGAATTTGCAGACTTCCCTAGCATTCTCCAGGACTGTATGTTGCCACTGGCTGCGCGACTGCCTGAAGATTCTTGGGTGCGGGCGTTCATCAAGGACCAGAAGGGGAATGTGTCGCTGAACCTCACGAGCAAAGAAGAGGGATATGGCTTTCATGTTCTCGGTGTATGAGCGTGCTGTTTTCTTGTTGTCTCGTTTACGGATGTTGCACACAGATTTGGATGAGAGATTGAGGTGTGTGCACCTCTGGTGGAGTTGTCTGCTATTGAATTGCAGAGCCTTCGCTACACTCTGCAAGATGGGTGGGACTGTTCCGAGATCAAGTGTCTGCTAGAGCAAAATTGCAGCCTTCCAGCCTTAAGTGGGTTTCACTGTCCCACAGAGCTCCGTGACTTGTAGAACTGTAGGAGACTCTTAGAATGAGGCCAAATGCATTCTTCTTTGCATTTCCTTCTAATGTCGAAGACTGCATTTGTTTTGTAGTTTTTCATTAGTTGCAGTCTCGGTTACAGTACTGCATGTTTCAGTGAGCTTAGTTGTACAAGCTCAGTTTTGATTCGGTCTCCATAACTAGACATTTCTTACATTCTATTTTGTAACATAGTATGCACATTTTTTTTAATGAATGTGTTTGTAAACACAATGACATTCTATTTGATAATACCAGTGCATACTAACATTTCATATACCATTTCATACTACCATGATTGTTGAAAAATATTTCTGACATTCAATTTCATACTATGATAATGCAAAATAGTTCTTACATATTGTTGCGAATACTGTGAAGACATGTCATATTATGATAATGCAAAATAGTTCTTACATATTGTTGTGAATACTATGAAGACATGTCATATTAAGGTAGGAGGCTCATAAACCGACCATCTAAGGGCTGGTCCGCCTTTTTCATGTATTTCCTTGGACAGGAATGTTTTTAGCTAATTTTTCAGTCACAGAGAAGTTGATGAGGAATCTAACCCAAGTCGTTTTGTATTTTTCCAAGCATTTTTGAATTACTTATGAATTTTCGTTCAATGGATAGAATTTGTAGTAGAATTTTTTTTTTTCTAAATAACCATATCATTTATTCATATGAATTTAGATTTATAAGTAATGCAAGCCCCTTCTCTAACAACCTTAAGTAGAAAATTATATAATGATAGCATGTTTAAAAAATAATAATAATAATACCCCCCTATAAAATACTTGGTGTTCGCACCTATCCCCTAATTTTTTTGACAGACTACCCCCCCCCCAAGATTGAACCGCAATTCATCTAGTCCAATACACTTTGTTGGCCTTTAATCGAAAAGTTGGGTGCAACCGGCACTTGACTAAATGTGTATGGCCATGGATCTCCAAATGGAAATGCGATTGCTACCAACTCCTCAATCCCAGTAATAGTGGTCTACAACCTCCCAATTTGAATGATTGCGTAAAATATTCTTACTTGGTGATATAAATTTGAATAGATATGATCCTTGCGCACAATGTGATCTCTCTACATTTCTATATTGATATTTCAGTTCCTATGTATTGGTTAAAAGTAATGCTTAAAGCGATGCAATTATTATCTTTTTTCTTTTCGTTGTCATTCAACAAAAAAACTTCGAGATTATGTTTCAGATTGCACTCAACCTCTCTAATGCCATGCTCCTGAAGACAAAGGGCTTCAAAATGCACTCACATGTCTTCCCAACTTGACATGTGGAAGTTGTCCAATTATATGTGTACCCAACATGACAAATTACTAATATTTAGAGAGAGCTTTACATTACTACTATTATAGATAATACTGGTACTCATGTCAGATTACTAATACTCTTTCAAAGCTTCACCAAAGGGGTTCAAGTGTAATTACTTTGAAATTCATAGTCTCAAGAGCAGAATCGAAGAAAAATCGGTAGAGCTCAGAGTAAGCGGGGTGTTGCTCTTCGTCTAGTCTCATCACTAGCTCTGCAAAAATATGCTTGTTTTGAAGTGCAGAGGCTGCGCCATCTCCAGAGTTATGTTGTTGCTCATGCCAAGGCCACAGAGTCAAATGAGCCGGACTAGCGGACAATGAGGAGATAAAATGCAATTTTGTAAACTAAGAGTGAAAAACTTGTTTCAGACGATAACATTTGTCAAATCCCTAAACATAACCTCTCCACCAATTGAGGAACTCCATTTGTAAACGTCGCTTTGTAGACACCAAGAGCTACCAGTTCAAAAAGGAATAACAATTGGTTGTAAAAATCTAACATAACAAAACAAGACAAAGCCCATCCCTTGCTTCATATAAAGTCTCACCAATGGATTTTGGGTGGCAAGGCCTTGAACTGGACTCCCAATTCTAGTGATCAGGATGGCCTAGGGAGACAAACTAAGCAACCCCACGAGGACCTCCTCCCTAAGCAACTCATCCACAAACTGGTTCTACATGGTAGTCGTGCTAAAACTCTCCGGCCAAGCAACGTGCATTTCTTGCATGAACCTCCAGAGGTTGAGTTGCAAGATCTTTTCTTCACCACATCAGAGGTCCATTGATTTCCCATGCACACAGGGACGCAGAGCTCTTTGATGCCGAGCATGAAGTGTAGTAGCCGAGAGCTTCTCAACGATGCCCGCACGGACTTGGTCATGGAAATGTCGCACGTAGATGCTTCGTAGGGGAGATAGAATTGGAGCGTCTTGCTCTCCCTTGCTATTCCTTGCCTCCCGATTTTTTGTGGTCTTGAAGGCAGATATTGGACTCTAGTAGTTTGATCTTCTCTGGTAGGTCCCACACGTTGAACTTCAGGAGTTGTGTCTTGCGTGTCGCTAGAAGGTACTTGTTCTGCAGGGCTTCCACCTTGTCCAGAATCTCAAAACCTTCAATGATGCGCTCCTCATCCAGAACTTTTTTCAGTTCACCAAGATCATCACACAGGTCCTCTCCACAAATTAGATTGGCTAGATCTACATCGACCAGAGCATTGTTGTTTTTCATTACTAGAAATCATGATATAAATGCATCTGTTCACTGAACATACGTCTTGTGGAAGAGGATAAAATCCTGTCTTCCTCTAGTAAAATTGTTTGTTTACCGTGGAGATTCTTTGTGTAGTGCTGTACGGAGGAACTTGCAGTGATTGCATGCTTCTGTGCACTGATAAGGCAAAAGTGTTGTAATGCATGGATACATTTAGTTCATAGTGCATTGGCTTAGCTTTGTTTGAAGCAAAGAGGTTTGGAATCAGAACAATTGATTTTTGAACTTACAACCTATAAAGAAGTACATTCCTGATGGATAGCTGAGTGAGGAGACCGTGCACAAGCTGCTCGATCATACAAGGAGGAAATTCAATTCAGATGAAAAAATTTAAATTTATAGTTACCGCCAGAAATTTGAAATATGAATGCCAATTAAATTAATGATTACCGCTACTAAATGGGAAGGCAATGGGGTCCTTCAACAAAAACGTTGTAAGGTAGAAGGCTCAAAAAGCGCTCATCTAAGGGAAAAAAATACCTCTGTACAAAAATGGGTGAAATCAAAGTTATTTTATATTTTTGTAACAGAAAGAGAAATGAAGAATATAGTAGTGAAAATTTTAAGTTTAATTTTCTGACTTGAAATGAATAAGATATGATTTTTCAAAGTCAGAGGTGCATAGGTCCCTAGTAATGCTCATAGATGCAACTGTAATCAATCAAAACATGCCATTGAATGGAGCCAGTGAGTTTAAGAATGATCCTAACCATGCCTTTAAAAGGGAAACAATGATTCTAAGAATGATCCATTATACATTTCCATTCAATTCACTCCCGATTGTAAATCAGAATTTATTGCAACCGCTAACACCCCAGGGTTTCCTCACATAGTTTCAAATCCAACTCAAAGTGTTGTAACTTTTGCATATTATGCCATATTTAACTACTTTTGGACTTTTAAGGGAATTTTGGACTTTGTCCATCGTGAGATCTCCTGATGTCATACATATCTAAAATCTAAACTTGTTGTACATTTTTCAAACCACCTAGTCCAAAATCTATATCATTTCTAGATTCATAAAATCTATAGAAGTCAAAATCTACAATTGTCTTAGATGTCCCTTTACCAATTTTGGACTTTGCAAAGTCCAAAAGTAGTTAAATATGGCATATATGATGTCCAAATTCAATAAAACTTATTGGAAAATTTGCGTTCTCTCTTCTAGTTTGTGTGTTAAAATTTTCAAATTAATACAAGATGAACTAATTTTTTGGAAACCAATCAAAGCTCACAGGTTCAATTTGAGTCCACAAAACTGCATTTGAGAGCTGCAACTTTGGAGGCTTGTATCTCCATCATCCAATGTTAGTTTTTGATAAAACTTGTTGGGTTATGTTTCCCTTGAAGTTTAGTTGTTGTGGTAAGATTTTTATGTCAATCCAAGTTGTTTTAAATGTTTGGGAGAAATTCAAAGTTTAAAATCCCGACATTTTTGGATTATAGTGAACTTTGGCGGCTTGTTTCTTCTTCATACAATGTCCGTTTCTAATATACAAAATTGGAAAAGTTGCGCATACTAGTCTAGTTTGGGTGGTTAAAATTTTACATCAATCCAAGATGTTATGAGTGACTGAGAAGCATTTTAGTAAAAGGAGGTTCTGCCTCAGATGTGTTTTTTGCAATTTTCCTTGCAATTTTTTAAAATTTCAAAGTCATTCTGCAGATCTCACCAAATTTAGGTCTTTATTATGAGTAAAATCACACATGATGATGAACCATGTCACCTGTTCAAGAGCCTAAAATCACACACATGGGTTGGCAGTTTCTGACCACATGAAATCATTTCCATTTCTACATCCCATGTGCACTATTTTGACCACTTCTGTAGGGGCGGTTCTTAATGCTCGAACTGTTTTTGAGCCTCCTCCTATAACAAGAATACATTTGTGTTGCACTAGTCCACAATACATGGGCATGGTTGCATTCAAGATGTTTGATAGTTAAAAGGAGCCTTAATTCATGGAAAGCCAAAGGTTCCCGTGCCTTGTTGGTCCAAAACCAAGGCTCCTTGGATTGAATCAGAATTGGCACGTTCTTGAAACTTCCCACCTAAGGCAAACCCACACAAAGTTAGGTAATTTACTTCTTCACATTGCAACCTTGACTTCAGAAATGAAGAGACTGAATTTTTTTTGTTGCATGTGGCTTCTAAAAATGAAATTATACCTCACTAGAAAAAGGAACAAAAATTAAATAGTTCAAAACATATTCAAGTACTCCTACAAAAATATGAACCAAACGTCACTGGGTATATCAACGAGTTAACTCACTGATTGAACCCAAGTCTTGAAGAAAGTCTGCAGGAAGTTCTTTCCACCAGACGTTAATAAGTTGCTTGTGGCAACAGTCAAAATGGAATTTGATCTGAAGAAATTCCATGAAGGTAAGGAAACAGCATATGCAGCAAACCTGCCCAGGGATCCCAAGCCGGTTGACTGGTCAGCCACCATCAGGAGACGCTACTTGATGTTATTGGGTAATTTGGGAAAGATTTCCACAAATGAATCAGCATTAATTCATGTCATTTAATGGAGGTGCCACAGCAAGGTACAAAGCAGTGTTTTTTTTTTCATTTGAGGATGGGTGCTTCTTTCTCTGTTTAGGTAAAGTAAGGTAGAACCACCCATTCCCGATCAGGGACCTAATTGCGATCAAATGTAAAGACCGTATTCATTTGAGAACTTAAATGTTCTTACACCATAGATAGCTTATGGTTTGTTGACCAAAACCATAAGCTATCTATGGTGTAAGAACATTTAAGTTCTCAAATGAATACGATCTTTACATTTGATCGCAATTAGGTCCCTGATCGGGAATGGGTGGTTCTATCTTATGGACAAGCACTTTGGCGATTTCTGAATTTTTTTTGGCATTTAGGAGCTGAAGTCATTGGCGACAGATTCATTTTTGAAACTTGGATTTGACGTCAGCAGGGCTACTTTTTGAATGCAAGTGTCGCAAGGCTTGGCGATTTCGGATGGAAGTGTGGTAAAATTTAGGCTACTCTAAACGCATGGTTGGATTGAATTAGGCTTTTTTCACCGGTTTTTTCAAGATTCTGGAGGCATTTGAGCACCAAGATGCAAACACAGAACACACAAATGGCAATTTCATTGAAATAGAAAATGAAACTAATTTTGTGGCATTGGGAATATGAATTGAAAACTGGAACCTTAAGAACACACTGCTACTTCTCCTAGCTTTGCAACTAAGAAAAAAAGACCTGCAAAACAAACACAAGCACTCCGATGCTTGATTTAGTACCCCGGTAGAAAAATGACAAAGAACTTAACATTTGAAAATCAATATACTAATGTCAGTTAGAATACCAGAAACTTTCACATGAATTATTTCGACTGAATTGAAACATTGGCATGTCACCTGCAACCACAAAGTGGCACACTCCGATGCTAAAGTTAGAATTCAAAAAGGATGTACAAAGAATTACAAGCAGTATCTTGCAATTGAGGAGTTCACAAGTAAATTGAATTTATGCTGAATTGCTGATCACTAGAAGGCCAATAGTCAGTCATGCTTCATATAATCATACCAGTACCCCAACCAAAAGACTGAACTTATCAAGCATGCCAAATCTAAGTGGGAGTTTACCTGATGTAGCGAATCCCTGTACCACGCAAGAAGGAGCTTCATCGTCCTAATTGCTCCATCTGCACTCTGCAATTGGCCACAAAAAACAAGCAGACAAAGCAGCAAAGAAAGTCACAACTGACAGCAAGGAAAATTGTATTTCGTGAAGCCAATACAACATAGCGGTGACAACCTAAAGTCACTTGCAAAAATGTGAATGCACTTAGCATTCTATCACCTGCCTGGACTATCATATGGCTCGTGCATCAGCTACTTGCAAAATCGATGGCCTGCACTACATCAAGCGGTTAGTGCATAACGCATACGCTCGGTGGCCACCAGCCATTGCCTAAAACAATCATCGTACGAGAAGTTCCGCAAAGTATACACGTTTTGGCAATGCATGCCAACCACTACGCCAAGGTGTTGATCTAGCCTGTTACGGAGCCGGTCCTTGAGGAATGACAAGGCAGAAAACATCCGTTCATCTTCAACACTACCAAGAACGTGGACCATTGCAATTTTGGCCAATTTGATGTATTCCCCAAAGTGTTTGTCCAGAGAGGAGTTCGCATCCAGAACTCACCACAGCTTGGTCAAGGGATTGACAAGCTCATGACCTGGACCATTCAGCGGAGGCAGTTCCATTGCCTTGTTCGCATTAGCAATCATGGCAATTTTAAACAAGGGCTGCTCGGACTCCAGGAGAAATTTATCCAACACAGCAGGGACATATCGTTTGCTGTCGCCCTCTCCAATCCACCTGGGCTCTCCATAAAAGCTTTTTATGACATCCATGTGCTTTCGAAGCTAACAGAGCAGTCGCCCTGCATCCAATACTGCGGGTAAACGACTCCCAACGCGTCCAGCAATCCGTGATCAGGGAATCTGGTGGCCATTTTGGCCATCAGTTTCTTGGCAGCCTCTGTCAAGCAACAGAAGCAAGTACTTAGTTAGGCAAGGCAAACAAAACATTGCAAAGAAATTAACAATTCAAGTGCAATCATTTCAAAAAGTAACAATTCAAGTGAATTCACAATTCAAGTGCAAAGAAGTATTGAAAGTCACCTGTGCAATCATTCTGGACAGTTGAAGCAATGGCCGCGTATCCTTCCCGGTGCACCATGGAACTCATCTTTACGGAAGGCTGTGTCGGCATTTACGTAAAATGTGAACAACTTGTTCTGGCAGGTGCCTAAGGCCCCGATGAAGTCACAAATGAAAGCATCGCGCCTTTGAGCCCACTGTATGAGAGTATCCACCTCCTCCAGCATTGGCAAGAGTGCCAACATTCCTAGCAACACGTAGGGATCAAGGAGGAGAGCTAAATTAGCCTGCACTCAAAAGAATTCCACAATGTTAGAATCAAAATGAAGTTCAAATAAAAGGGTTGAAATACAAAGCCCTACAAGAGAGATCAACCAAAATAGCAAGCTCATTCTAAACCGCAGATGAAACTGAGGTGTGCATGCAAACACCTCACCGTAGACCCTCAATTATAGAACGATGAAATGACAGCAAAGCAATACTGAGCACCACACAAACATCCCACAATAACCTCACTGAAGCGAGGAACAATGCTGACGTATTGAAGGAATCTTCCAAAGCAAGCAAGCTCAACCTCAACCTAAAACCGGAAATACCCAAAAAAAACCCAGGAAAGAAAGCGAAAATGACTAAATGTAGGACAAGTGCAATAAGGAATAAAAACAAAAGACAAAGGGAGACTATTGCACTTACCCGTGCCTTCTAACCCCACTTCCGATCATTCTTGTCAGTAAGCATCATTGCTATGACACCCTTGTATTCAGCCAGTAGCCTGCGAATCGGTGCAAGGCAACTCATCCACCTAGTTTTGACATTCTTCAGCAATTTCAATCCTTTGGACTCCAGTTGCTGGGCCAAAGCTCGAAACTCCATTGCTTTTTTGGGAGAGTGCGCAAAGTAAGAGTGAGTCGTTCGAAGAACTTCCTCAACAGAGTGCATGACAGTCATCGAGGAGAGAGACTGAGCTGCCAAGTTCAACCGATGCGCACAACAGTGAACGCCAGTAGCAAAAGGCGCATACTTCTCCTTGATCTGTGTTGTTACCCCAGATTTCAATCCTTGAAAAGTGGTCACCCCGTCTGCACCAAACGAGAGGAGCTTCTCAGCCATCTCCAAATCCCCTAAGCCACCAGCAGAACTCAAGACACCAGTGATCACCGTTGTCAACTTGTTGGCAGTTGCCCCGTTTGAGTCCATTTTCTGGATTGATAGAAGGAGAGGCACGCGAGACCAATCCTGTACAACGTATGCATGGATTGCAATCCAGCTGCTGTTATCACAAGCAGTGGTCTCATCGGCAGATAGAGCAATGTAAGCAGCAGTGGATACAACGGATTTCATCTTTTGCTTAACGAAGTCGTATAAATGCTCAGCCATTACCCACCCACTGCCATCAGCCCAGTGCTTCCGAGGCAATTCGGGGACCTCCAAGAACTCGTATAACTCGAACCTAGACTCAAATTCGGTCATTGGTCGGCCACTAGAAAGCAATTGGAACAAGGTGGCAAATTGGACTCGCTTTCTGCGTGACTCAGAGGTACTGCAGCCTTGGATCTGCTCTGCGACAGTGGGAGGTCCACGAGTCGCATAAAGTTCCATGCACTTCTTGTGGACTTCATGACAGCCGTGTTTCGAAATTGTATCCCATTTCGGAGCCATTGTAACCGGTTTGCCACGAACCACTGTGTAGGGCTTGCAGCGCACAAGATGCAGTACCCTGTCTTCCGCCAACACCACTTCGCTCCAGGGCTCTTTTGCTGCCCAATCGCACTGAAACTTCCGGTGAAGATCGTAATTCTTCTTCAGTTTCCGGAGCGTGCTTGTCGTAGAAGGTTCTACAACCGACATCGTCTTCAGATCCCGATCTCCGCCCCTGCGCTTTTTTCTTCCACGGCTAAGCGGGTCCACAAAGACGTCGTCATCGGAATCCACCATATCATCCTCGCTGAAATCAAGATCACCTTCAGATACATCTTCCTCATCGGAAACGTGGACCACGGCAGGGCAAGATAGAAGAATTTTGGTGTCAACAGATTGGGACCCTCCCACGTCAACGGAGCAACCCGCCTCTTGCGCCGCGCACTCCAGTGGTCCCCGATTGAGAGAGTTTCTGCTGGAGGAGAAGTAACTGCGCATTGTTTTCGTAGTCTTTGCTCTCTTCTGCGCCTCGGTTTCCAACAATCTCTTCGAAGCTAAAGCCTTCCGCTCGGCAGCTTTGACCTCTCGCTCCAATCGTGCGAGTTTTCTTCTGCGCCGATCCTCCTGCAAGACATTGTTTGTGGCCTTTGCAGCGCGCGCTGCGCCAAGGTCTACAGGGAGGGAAGGAGAATCCGCCATCGCCAAAGAGAACCCCCAAATTCAAACTACCGAAATCTATGCTTGTAAAGCCAATTCAGAAAACAAAGAGCAGCCCTCCCGAACCCAACGTCACACAAATCGGCACAACAACAACGCGCACAGATAACAATAAAATGAGACGATGAAAAGGATACTCAGATTGTCTTTCCTTCAATCGGAAATTTAAGCGCAACCCACTACGCCAAATCACATCGTCCTCCCAGTAGCGCCCTAAAACCTCAAGCCCTCCACGATCATCCATAATTCC
This sequence comes from Antitrichia curtipendula, assembly GCA_951230915.1. Taxonomy (NCBI): domain Eukaryota; kingdom Viridiplantae; phylum Streptophyta; class Bryopsida; order Hypnales; family Leucodontaceae; genus Antitrichia; species Antitrichia curtipendula. The sequence continues at coordinate 48,525,194 of OX579633.1, read as the reverse complement.
AACAACTAAACACCGTATCCTTCGCTCCCTCTCAGAAGTGGAAATCAATGTGGTGAAATCTGCGAGTAAACCAAATGTATAAGGAAGAGAAGTGGCTATGAATGCCCAGGGCGCATTGCTATACTGGCACCCTACCGAGCCAAGGCATCGCGGAGTGGGCGGAACGAAATTGAAGGCAGGCGTGAATATGGCGATTCGCGAAATTCAATCAAAGGGGAAGTGGCATTGAGAGTGCTCATAAACGTCAGTTTGAGCGAAAAGGTGGCGCCACGACAGCGAGTTCTAGCGAAAGTGAAAGCGACGGAGGCGAAATCGACTGGCGACAAACCCTGGCCTCCATGCAAGTTCTGCGCGGAAACGGCGCCAGACCCAAAGCCGCGGGCTCTGCTAGGCAATTTCAGCCTTCTTTTACCATTTTTTTTCCTATAGGTCTGGTGCTAGACCAAATTTTTTGGTGCAATTTAGCACCAAATCGCCTAAAAAAAACACTGGTACAAAGTGACGTCCTCCATTCTAGATACCATGCACAGTCCGCCCAGGCTTTCCAAGTGCATCCTGATCGAGCAACAGGGGCTGCCTTCTCCTTCGTAGGCAAAATTCAGTGAAGCCCAGTAGCCTTGCCTTGAACTTCGATCCCACCGCTTGACTGAACCATCCACTTCAGAATCTCACCGCCCAAATTAAAAACAAAACACAAAACACAAAACTGGCAAGCTGGCAAGCTGCACCTAGAACAATATTATTGGGGTCAATCTTTTGTTGTAGACTGAACGGATGGATCAGTGTTTTGTATATTCATTGGGTGGAGCTCCTCCCTGGCCCCAGTTCGGCCTCGGGAGTCATGCCCGGAGAGATCTACAGTACAGTATCCAAGCTTATCCTCAGGGCTCGCTTGACTCCTTCACTGCATTGGGACCGTCGTCCAGCTCATTGAAGGCGCGTCGTCCTTCACAGGATTTGGTGCAAGGCTTCCCCTTTGCTTATTTTTTATGCTGGTTTGAGATGAAGTTTTCGCAAGTGGCATGCGGAACCAATCAGAATGCAATCCGCACAACTGAGACTATGCATCAATTATATCCCTTAAGGTAAACCAGCCTACAGTGGTCAAAATAAGGAGCTTGACATCATGTGGTTACTGAATTTTTTTAATTTTTTTCTGACAATAGTACGAGTGCAAGAAACAATGAGAGCAATTAAAATTATCTTCTTCTGACAAAATGTGAATTTGCTACAAATTTTTGAAGTGTTCAATGCATTTTTGCCCATAAGAGTCTGTAGACTACTTTTTATCCAACAAAATCTGAATCCATCATGCTCATTTAGCTCACCTAAAGCAGTCAAAATCTTTTCTAACATGGAAACCCTTAAAAGTCAATTCTCACAATGAATTCTCACTGAAAAATTAGAAGTTCCTTATGAAGTCACTAACTACTTCATTGCTGTCATGTAAGACATGCATTGAAGGCAAAATCTGAAAAAACTGAAAAAACCATGATGGGGTCATGAGGTAGGTGTCCACTATGGGTCATTTGACCACAATGGGTTGGTTTACCTTATATGATGGTCCGATGACCATGGATTTCAAGCTCACTGTCCATCACTTGCATTTTGCAACCAGATATGGATGAAAATATTTATATTTATTTTTCAGAGATGAATTAATTACATGTCTTCTTCACTTCACAAAAGTTTATATTGTTTAGTGTGAAATTGATTTTTTGGGAGAATTTTTGCAAGAAAAAGTGAAGAAAAATCACATCAAATAGAAAAATTATTTCAAAAAATCTGAAAGTTTCACAATGTTTGTATATTACAATGACAATCATCATAGTGTAAATTCAAACTCCATGTCATTTTATAATTAGAATTCAACAGACATTGAAAATGAATCCCAAGTTCAAATTGCAATAAAATATTCAATATTAGGATTGTTTTCAAAACTCAAACTGAAGTAGAAACTAGAGTGGATGAACTTCATTTTGTTAGGTGGGCTCAAACCCAAAAAATATCATTTTGGTGGAGCAATTCCATATTTAAAGCAAGGAGCAACAACTTCCCAAAATACACTAAGATAGCATATTTTGTGATCTGGTTTTTTTAACAACTTCTCATTCATGTGAAGACAAACACTAGTAAGACTACTAATTTAATTGGATACTCTTCATAACCCAATATGAAAAGTCAACAAGAAAAATGGAGATGAAACAATGCTCTCAAAAGTTATACAACCTATTGGATTGTCATCCCAAAGCCACAAAATGGCACCAACAACGTTCTAAAATATTGTATATAAGAACTTATGTACATTTATAGACTCTAAGACTTACATGATTCAAAGTCCAATACTGAGTTTTGAATATTAGGTCATAGGGTAATTGCACACTATAGTCGCCTCTCTATTGAATATACAATCTAATAAAAATTAGTACAAAATGTACCAAATTGATTCAAAATGTATGCAAATTGGTACTAAATGGAGCCAAAATGCCATTTATACCCAAATTTAGTATTAGTCCATCTGAATCAAAAGATCTTTTTATAGATTCTCAAATTCAAAATAAATAAAAAATAATTTAAAGTCAAAATTTGGCTCTCATACTAAAATCACAGATTTGCTAGGATATTTTCTTATATAGGTCCTAAAACACGAATTAAGTGACTAGTCTAAGTACCTAAACATTAGAACATTGGATTTAGCTCTTTGAATTGTAAGATTGAAATCCCAAAGTAGGCAATAAAAATACAACAATACTAAACATGAATCTATGACAATACAAACATTTAATGTTTGTACTCTATACATTCAATTAATAGATGAAATTCATTTTTTGTTAAGCAATTATCAATGTATGCAAAATATAAGACCCCAATTCATTTTATTTATTTTTTAAGTCAAAAAAACTTTAGGAAAATTGACTTCAAATTTTCATCTTGTGCACGGAAATTTTGCCGTGACTGTGATTTTGGACAACTATAGTGTGCTTTTATCCCATATGCAATAGGAGAGAACCGCCCATTCCTAAGTAGCTAATCTATAGCCAACCAAGGATCTATATAGGGTGCAACTATTTTCAACCAAGGTTGAAACAAATTTCTAACCAAAGCTTGGAATATGATTCTATCTTTTTTTCAAGGTTGGTGGTAATAAGCTCATGACATGTGTTCCAAAGTAGTGAGATAAAATAGACCAATATACAGAATAAGGTCATAATTGGCAACAAAGTAGGAAGTCATGAGCGGGCAAGTAGTTCTTGAATGATATGACTATTGGAAAATTCTATACATGGGGTGTGGGTTGAGGCCAACTTTTGGCTTCCAAACTTCATAGTAATTAAGGCCATATTCGTTAAATTAAGACTTTTGCAAATTTTGAGACAAAATGCTAGTTATTGAAAATTCATTTAAAAAAATAGTAACTGAAACCAAAAATAAATAATGCTAAAATAATGAATCTATAATAAAATTCTAAAAGTTGGTGTTGTTATCTATTTGTTAAAAAATACTAGTATGCTGCCTTTTCCCTACAATGCTTCAAAACTTTGGGCATAAATTTTTTTTGGAATTGGAAGTGACATGAACAACTACAAATAGTGTTAGCACACTATAATGCACTTTCCAAAAAACTTAATTTTACATGAAAAGCTATCAAATTCATTACACAATCCACCTTGCAATTGTTGTAATGCAATTTTTTAATACATAGAAGATTGCAAATAACTCCAAATTAACATTTGCATGTTTACATTTTCAACGGTGAAAATCACGAAAACAATGTACTCTTTTTGTTGGGACCATTTTCAAAGCAAATGGATATTTACAATTTTGTAGATTTCAAATTAACTCCTAAAGCACTAAACTGCATTTTTTTGGCAACATAGGAATTTTGGGCAGCTCACTAGGAATGGAGTTTTTGTTTTTTTTCTTTAAAATTTTCACACAATATGTGCCTACGGAGTAGCTTTAAGGCTCAACAATTTTCATAACTTTTGACTGCATGGTTAAAAATTTATATTATGATATGTTGTTTTCATTGCTTGGCGAGCACCTCGGGCAGCAAAAAGAACTTCTTAAAAATTCACTTTTAAAAAAAATTAAAATTTGAAATTGGTTCTCTAAATCTTTATATACATGGAAATCTTTCAATAATTCCATTTGGATTTATGAGATAAAAGTTATGGGAATTGAAGTTTGCGGGTAGTTTGTGGGTAGTTGTAGAATCCCTACCCTAAGATAAATTTTGAAGCCCTTTATTTAAATCAATTTTAAATGTTTTAGAAAAAAAATAAAAAACATTACATGTAGACTATTTAATACAACATTACAACCATTGGGATTGGGATTCTTCAATTCCAAGAATAAATTGTTAACAATTTAGTGTTTTGAATCATTTTCTACTTTTTTCTACTTACTATTTTTTCCTATATGTTGTACACTTCCAAATGATCTGAAAATTTTCAAGCGTGTTGCCAGCTTGCCTCCAAGAATGAATCCGAAGAGTGACCACCATTTCGGGCATTTTTTCATACACATGTGACCATCTGAAGTGCAGCTGCCCGGTTTTCGCAAGGCCAAAAAAAGTTTTTTTTTCCAATTCAAATGCTAATATCTTGCAATCTACATGGTGGAAATTCCTGAAATTTTTTTCACATGTTCTCAAACTAATTTACTACAAGATCCTACTGTTACATGTGTACTTGTCCTAAAAATGGCAATTTTGGAGTGTTTTGGTAAAAATATAGTCAAAAACCTTTAGGGGTTAAATGAAATTGGCAAACATTGCTCAAAGTCCAGAAATTGAGTAAAATTTGTAAAGTTTATTCTTCACTAATGGTACATAGAGGCCTTTGAGGACCTCTCCATAATCAAATATTTAACTTTTTCAATAAGAAATGAAAGATTGCAATAGTTAACCCTAAAAATTGCCCATAAATTCTTTTAAACGGTCAAAAGAATATATGGCCGCTTAGGCAGTTAGGGGTTAAGTGGGTTACTATGGGCGGTTCTACCATATCTCCACAATTTTTTTTTTTTTGAGTTGGGTCCGCAACAGCAGATGTATGACGCAGGCGTGGCTAAGTGGCCAACTGCGAAGACTTTGACAAAGCTAAGCTTATTATTTAATAGTGTCAGTACAGACGTGCAGAGCATCCTCTGCAATACTGCAATCCCGAAATCTACTGTAGCACGGACGGAAACGGTCCTCACCCTGACAAAGACTTCATACAATATAGTATTACACGTGGGGAAAGCTGCCAGTGCACGCAAGCAAGTCCCACGTCGATGAAATGCTACAGTGCCTTAAACTATTGCCACCGCTAGGCCTACCTACTACGACTGGGTCACTGCTACAGTTCGCTTACCAGTTACCACTTGCCACCCTTCACAGTTCACGCTGGCTATGGCGCTCTGCCGTCTTCTGCAACTCTGCTATTCTTTTCACTCCGGTTGTGTCTGCCTGAGAGAGATTCCCATAAAGCTTTTACACCTCCGAAGCTGCATCGACTATACCTCTCTGCGTGCGTATTCACGCTCTCATCGTTCGTGCAATCTCTCCTCCATCGTCTCTACCGTAGTCGGCATCCGGGAATTTACTTCAGTGCTGTGAGTTTCACAATCCTGGGTTGTATCTTCGTTAAGTGATGTAGCTTCCCTTCCTCAACAATTTTTTGGTGTACGGTACCACAAAGGTGGATTGTGCGTGTGGGAGCCTGAGATCTGGAGGTCGATAGTTTGGTAACACGTTTGTTTTGGCGTCCGTTTCCGTCGTTTTATTTCAAGTGACATCCAATCTAGGGTTGCTTGTGTTTCTAGCTTGTGTTGTACCCTGCTGATTTCGGATATGAATCTTTAACTCCTTCGCTGTGACGGAATTGCAGTTCAGTTCAATTCAACCTTCTTTTCTGCACTTCTGTACCTTCACTCCGCACCTGAAACTTCGCAGTGAACAAAACGAAACACTCACTTACCCACGCGGAGTCTTCGCATACTTGATTACCGTGATAAGAGACAATCAAGATTTGTACTCACTCTTCTCGCTAACCTGCACTCCGGATTAGGGTTTCGTCGGTGGAAATGCAAGTTCTCTTCGGTCGCTAAGATGATCGCCATGCACTATTGCAGGTAGTTTGGGAAAGGTTTTCTCTCTTCTATCCCGAGGATGAATGAGCGGCTCATGTGTCCCACAAGCATGTCGTTTCAGCACTATGTGGACCAAGGGCACAGTGGCGTACCGCTGCCAGACTTGCCAATCCAGCGACTCCAGGTTTGCTAACAACCAATATTTCTGTCTTCTCTGCACTGGTGCTCTGTTTTGTGGTGTTATTTGAGTGAAACAAACATTCACCTCAATTGGCAACTCATGATTCTTTGACATTGGGTACTGTGATGGCTAAGGGCCGGTTTATACTTGGGGCCGGATTGAAGGCTGGCCGGAACTCTCCAAGTTTGAACCAATAGGATGGTTCAATTTGTCCAAATTCCGCCCAAGGGCTTTATACTAGGACCAAATTGAAACCACCACTCATCCTACGTGTCGTCTTAGGTGGTGTAGTTTTGGCACCAAACCATCCGGCCCTAGAGGAGCAATTGGGATGAGATTTTGGATGGCCCGATTTCCTATCTAGGGCCGGATTGGATTCCTCCGTTAGATTGTACAAATCTCCACCATTGATGAAAAGGATTTTATTTTTTATTTTATTTACAAACTCTTTGATTTTACAAATAAACTAAATAAGTAGAAAACCAAGAGAATTTTGATCCGCTTGTTCTGTCATATTGAAGATTTATGTTTTGTCAATGATTTTTCTGCTAATTAGTAATTATTTTCTATTTATTGCATTACAAATTTGCAGTGAAGGCTAGTGCCTAGCTATATATAAATAGGGCTATTGGAGATAATTATAATGAAAATTTCTAAAATTTTAAATTTCATTTAAAATTTTAAAAAAGAACTACAATAAAAAATAATTTCAACATAAGAAATTTTTTTAAAAAAACAACAATGGAAAACACACTTTTTTCCTATTTTTCACTAAAATATTCTATAATTAAAATCCACATGCTTCACACCTTGAGTGACAAATCAATGTCTAGACCCATTTATTTCTCACAAAAATAATTAAAAAATAATTAGGTCTATTTGCATAAACGTCAACATAGAATTGAGACTCAACTTGAAAATAAGGAATAATACTAATGATACTAAGGTAAATTTGCATATGATAGACAAACCACCTAAAACATGCACCTAAGAAATGACCCATTAGAGTCTTACATCAACCTATAACAAAAGAATTCCAATAGATGAGATTAGGACTTCATTAGGTTGATTAGTGGCCAAAATCAATGCCTTGGGTCATAGGGTGATGGTGATGGAGCTATTAGTGATTGTCTTCGGAACTTCTATCTTTTAAGTATCAATTCATCAAAGTAAGTGATTTTTTTATTCCTTTATGTTGTGACCCTGTTATGAAATATTGTAACTACTTTAGGTAGTAGGATAGCCATCAAGCATACATTGACTTTTTGCTGGTTTGGGGATACTGTATAGACTCTTTTAAGCCAATTGGACAATATTCTTCAAAAATTTATAAGAAATTCATACTTTGTAAATAAAATTCAATTTCTCTCTTTATTTCTCAATGTTATGTTTGTATAGAAAAAAGTCTGAATTTTTTTGCCAATTGTAACAAGGCAAAACACTCATTTTGTCTTAAATACACATATTTAGTTTAAAACATTCTGCACTTGTATAGTTAGCATGTTGCAAAAGTAGGAAAATAAGGAATGTGACTCCATGTACATTGACTACATAAATAATCAAAAGACTATATTATAATAAATGAAGTCTTCTTTCATTTAAACATGATTTTAAGAAATTAAAAAAATTAAATAGAAAAAATAAACAAGGAAATGAAAAGTTTCAAGTTTTTGTTTTTGTTTTTAATTCTTTCGGAATACAAAAAACCAGAATAGAAAGGAATAGGTTCAAATAAAACTAAAAAAACTTTTTTTCCAATAGAAAATAGGAAGGAAAACAAAAAGGTTTTAAAATATAAAAAAATCTCTCTTCTATTTTTGAAATAGATAAAGTAGAAACTAAAAAAAAAGGTCTTTAAAAAATCTTAAAACTATCTTTTCTGTATTTGAAATTGAACAAATAATAAAAAAAAAGAACAAAAAACTAAAACAATCTCTCTTTTATTCTTTTGAAATAGAAAAAATAAGAAGAGAAAGCAAATATTTATGTTTTATGTTTTTTTCTTTGAACATTAAGAAAATCCAAGAGCACATTAATCAACAATCCGGCCCAAGAATCCGTCCTCACCGCTTTACATTATTTAGGGCCGGAGTGGTGAATTAGGGCCGAATTGAAGGCCAGATTGATGGCAAATTGGGCCGTCAATCCATCCAACCCTAAAGCGTGTATAAACTGGCCCTAAGATTCGTCTGACATAGAGAGCCTGGTTGTCCTTCACATTTTGTGGGGATCAATTCTTCAGTACGGGGGGGTTGCTTTTGTGTTTGATTATGTGCAAGCACCAAGATTTGCTTTTGGTAATGGACAAAGTTGTTATCCAACTTCTTTGTGCTTTCTTCAAGTGCATATATGAGGCTGCTCATTAAATAGGACAAGTATACTACTACTGGGATTCAATTTCATGACAATTATGCTTCGTGATGGTTTCATAGGTCTCCTGCTATTTAGGTTCACGTCCCATGATTCTATAAAGTAGTAATACATGTGGTAGTAGCAATAGTTTCAAGTGGCTAGAATTTCATCGGTTTATAAGAATTGATACAATCTCTGTGAATGAGTCAGGTGGATGTTGTGACTGTAGAGACCCAGATGCTTATCAAGAAAGAGGGTAATCACCACACTCGACGTGAACTAGTGATCGTTCATGCTATCATAGAATATCATGCTCCTTCCTGGTTTGAGTAGAATGATGAATGCTTCGCAAGTGGGTCTTGTTGAAACATTATATTCTGCACAGTTGGATTTATGATATTTTTGAATATTTGACACATTCTCTGTTGATGTTTGATCCGTGCATATCCTTGTTGATTTGTTATTAGTTAAGATTCACAATTTCTACGTAGTTCCTGTATCCAAACCAAGATTGCCAAACTTGGAATCCTTGAAGATTCGATAGGTTGAAACACTCACATGCGTATGTCCTGTGAACAACAGGTTTTGAAGTGCGCATTGTAGCGCGGATCATCAGGGACCTTCTTGACTTCAAGGCTTGAGGTTCCTACAAAAGTCTCAAGTTGGAATCTGCTCCTGGAGCCATCAATATTGAGTTTTGTTCATTTGTACCTTCTTGGGACATTTACAGTAACTGCAAAAATCACCTTGAAGATCATAGTTGCTCTTGGTCCTTGCTAAGAAAATAGACTGGTGATATAAATGTTGAGGATTTCTACTGCACATTTGAGTGACGTCACTGGAGAACTTGGTACACATTTGTTTCAATTTTTATATTCTCCATTCAATGTGAACTTAACCCTTAAACCTCTGAGTGACCTCTCAAGTCATTGTGAGGTCTAGAACTTTAGTATTAATTTTTGTAAAGACATTGATTTCAAACACTTTTGAGTTAAACTAAGAAGCACATTGATTTATTCTCTAGTTTTGTTATACTTTAGAATCATGTAAAAATGACCAATATCAAGAGAGCTGTGTGTTTTTGAATAGTGTTTAAGTAAAATTTTTGTAAGAAATTGATACCAAAGAGGAGAATATGATGCTCAAAAATGAGGAAAAATGTTGGACGCTAATATCGTGACTCCTTTGATAGGGCAAATAGTTTATGCAATTCCATGAGGATGTACAATATCAATTATGAAGTTTTTTAGAGAATGCCACTTCAAAATTCACGTTTCCAACAAGTGAATTAGTTCTTGAGGGTTTTTGTGTATTGATTTAGTAAGCAATGTTTTGGGCATGCTTTCGTTCATCAACGTTTACATTCTAGAAGTCACGGCCGGATCACTAGTTTCTGGAAAAAAATGACAGAGATCGTCATGAAATTCCTCGATTGGCATCGAAAGGTGTATCTTGGGAATTCCTGATATTGTACATTTTCTTGAGAACTTGAGGTTCATACCTGTTTTGACTTCATTGAGCTTGGTGAGGCATAGAGCCTGGAAACCTCTTGCAATGGCCGAGCAATAGGGCGTTTATATTTTATGGTTGAAAATTAAAATACTCGTAGCCGAAAGCATGTTTTAGATTTTACATCTTTGTTTGCTAATTTTTCTGACATCTTCCGTGAGAATCCCCTTGTTCTAGTTGTGCTCCATGCATGCTTGTCGCAAGATTGTGAGTTTGGAAGCTGTCCAGATGATTGTAAAGGATAGGGAGACGCTTGAGATGCAGTGCTCCACCTAAGCTATAACTTGTGAAGCTCAATTTCTTGGTCAATCTTGTGAACTCAGTTTCTTGGTCAGTCTTGTGAAGCTTGGTTTCTTTTGTTGGCATCCATTTCCGTCATTTTGTTTCAAGTGACATCTAAACTAGGGTTGCTTGTATTTCTAGCTTGTGTGGTACCCTGTTGATTTCTTCTTTGCTGTGTCATTTCATTGCTGCAGTTTCAAACTAATGACGCAACATGGCAGATCGTTTGGACTTCCATCTCCCTGTTTCTTGTTGAGACTTGAGTGGGAGTTGCGTGCTTAGTTTCTTGGTCAGTCTGCGGCACTCCTCTTCCTTGCAATTGGATCCACATCGTTGGTGTTTTAAGGTGTATATTCTGAATAGACTAGCAGACTGTTGTTCCATTTACTAATCTTCCACTACTATAGGTGTTTCTAAGTCAAGGTGTATTTTTGCTGTTTCACTTTGCCAATTGTGGACAAATGGTATGGTGTCTTTGTCTCTTTTGAGAGGAAAGGGAGAAAATGTTAGCCGCTCAGAAATAATAACCTTCCAAATTTGTATTTTCAGTACCCGCCATATGTATAAATTTTTTGAACATGCTAGATTGCAATCAATATAGGATTAACAATTGTATTCCGTATCTTGTACTTATATCCAAACATCGTAACATATCCATATTTATGGGCAATTTCGTTTAAATGGCGAAATTCCGTAACTTTGGCAGTTTTCACAGTTCAGAGCGGCCGCTCTGAAATGTTCAACTGTCCCAGATTTCTGAAATCTAAACCGCTTATTGATGTCTGAAATCTACAATAGTCATAGATGTTGCTTTCGAAGTTCAGACCGCACGATTTGAAATGTACATTAGTGCTAGATTTCTGAAATCTATGTAAGACAAATATTTATGTAATCTATACCCCTCGTAGATGTCACTTTCGCAGTTCAAAGTGGCCGCTCTGAAAATGGCATACGGAATATGCCATTTTAACGAAATTGCCCATATTTTGATTAACGAATTCATATTTTATATAATCATCTATCTTCTATATATTGTATGCCATTGCCAAAAGCACTAAAACAAGTCACCTTAGTAAAGTGTGAAGAGTTACAAGATCCAATAGGACTTAGGACTCATCAAATGTAAGAATAGACTCAATAGTATTGTATTTGATCTCAATAGAATCCTTTTGAAAAAATTTCATGTGCATGTCATCTTGGGAATACATCGGGATCCACTTACGAACTGCGAAGTGAACAAAAAAAAAGAAATCAAGTGAGTGATGTATGTGTTGGATATCATAGATGCATCCAATATGTATCTAAGATGTGTCACTTATTTATCCATTTTCTGTGGAGTTTGTGGAACATTATTGGTGATAATGTAATATTTACAGAATATAGTTTTTGTGCAAAGTTTTGTGACAAAATAAATTTGAATAAGATTTTTGTGTTTTGTAACTCTTTGCTATTGTATAATAGTCGATATGTATAAGTATTGGTAAGTCATTCTGATGAGATTTTTTGTACACATAAAAACACTTTTAAATGTATTGGTTAATTGAATCTTTTATTGTGACCTTGTTTATTTTTCTCATTTGAATGTTACATTCTAACTATTTTATTTGAACTTGTTCTAAAGATATTGTAGGTCTTTGATATATTACTCCATTTGTTGCATCAAATGGCTTTCTTTTGGATGTGGATTGCGAGTTTTTTCATGCTGACCATCTCTACGTTTTGGAGATTTCTGAGTTTCACATGGTTTCCCTGGTGAGTATGAAAAGTGCATGTTAGAATAAAATAGTGTACAAATAACAAAGTTACTGATACAATTTTCTATTTGATTGACATCAAACTCTACAAACAATCTTTCTTTAAGCATTTATGTATGTAACCAAATTTAAAAGTTTGTAATCTTACCTCAATACAACTCTATTTCTAGACAATGAAGTTAAGTTTGATGAATGTATTTGATGTTTTTAATTTGTACCATAGGATAATTGATTTTGTTATATCTTTTCAAAATATCTTGTTGATTGTAGACATTCCATATTCTACAGGGAGAACAAGGATATGTCAAAAGTGCAAAGTGGGCATTACAAAAGACTTCACAATGTTATATCAAGTCTTGAGAAATGCTTGAAGGCTATGGAAGCATCTTCAAAGAAAAAAGTCTTGAATAAAAATCAATGTGTACATCTTTTGGGCACACTCGTACTAGCCATGAAGGGGATCAATGAGATGGTTTCAACTGCTACACCAGGTCTCAATTTCCAATTTGTATGTGAAGAATTGTTTCGTCTTCAAAAGAAAATAGAGATTGTGAGAAAAAATTGCACTGATGAAAAACGATGGTGTCATTCGGCTGTATTTCAACTCCAAAACAAAGAGACTTTTCGTGAGTTGCTCTTGGATCTCACGTGTTGTTACAATACAGCAAGGGACATGTACTTATTCCACCATCCCAACCAATCAAATGATGTGGTACTTCTTCAATTTGATGCAGCTACCTATGATCAAGTTGTTGAAGATGGACAAGAACTCAAAATGAGGCTTGAACTTCTACTTCAAGGAAAAATCATGGAGGATTATGAAATGGCGCAACATCTATTGTTGCGACTGAGAAATTTGGATCGAGTTGATGGTGGAGACTTGGATGCTTTGGAAATTCCCAATGAATTCAAAATACCAAAATTAATGGGAAAAATAGGTGCAGGAGCTTGTGGAGAAGTGTACAAATCAAATTGGTTGGGCATTCCATGTGCTACAAAAGTATTGAAAGGAAATCTTGAATATCTCATGGACTCTCGGATAGAGGCTGGGATCTTGGCTGGCTTAAGCCATCCAAATCTTGTTCAATTTTTTGACTGTGGGATTACTGAAAACATTGATGACAATTGTGGCGAATTTGAAACTCATAAGATGCATTTGGTGATGGAATTGATGGATTCAAACTTGTCTACCTTCTTGAGGAAAGCAAAACAACCTTTATCCTATCCTATTGCAATTGACATCATGCACCAAATTGCCAAGGGTGTATATTACCTTCATGACATGCAAGTGGCTCATCTTGACTTGAAACTTGATAATGTCTTGTATAGCTCAATATCTTTGGAAGATTTGGATCCTTGTTACACATTCAAGGTTATGGATTATGGAAATTCTCAATTGGAGGTTTATAGCCATCCGGAGCATCCAGAGCCACCAGAGTATATGATTGGAACAAAAGGATATATGGCCCCTGAAAGGATCAAGGAAAGTAAAACTCCACGGTATCCATTTCAAGCTGATGTGTGGTCTTTTGCCATGATATGTTCAGAGATTCTATCTGGAAAGGTTCCATATTCTAATTTGAATCCAAAAGATTTTTATGAACAAATACAAGATAGTCATGGTCCTAGGTTGCGACCAGACCTACCCAACGATTGTGAAGGGCTTGCACTTTTAATTCAAGAATGTTGGTCTCAAGACCCTCTTCAACGGCCAACTTTTTTTGAGATTTGTGATAGGCTCACTAATTTAAAGAAATCTTTTTGGAAGGGAGCGCCTTGCCACTTTGGAGATTGCAAGTCCACAATGGACTATATCTCAAGGGTATGAAATTGCCTCACTATGCTATTTGATTAGTAATGTTTGATTTATGTCATCATCTTTAGTTCTTTTCCATCATTGTTTTGACATTAGTTACTAATTTATAAGGAATTCCTTTTGTGTTTGTCCAGGCGTATGAACAAATTGCACCTACAAAGGAGATTCCAGTTGATTTGGATGATCAATTATCCAAAGCCAAAGGGCTTTTGGAAAGGAACTATATAGGCATTGTTGGCATGGGTGGAATTGGCAAGACCACACTAGCAAAGGCAATCTTTGATGATGCAACCGTGACTTCCTCATACCCTACCTCATGCTTTATTGCAGATTGCAAGAAATATCAAAATTCCTATGAAATGTTGTGTGACATATTATCCAAACTTGGAAAAGATCAAAAACCTGAAAATCTAGGAGATGCTCAACAAATGATGAAGAAACTCTTGGTTGAAAAGAAGATTCTTTTAGTACTCGATGACGTCCACGACAAAGCTTTGGTGCTTGATGTTGTACCTCCCGACATCGTTCAAGCTAGCAAGGGCACCACAATAATGATCACAACACGCCAATGGAGTACTATAGAAGCATTTGTGGAATTGGAGGGAAGGTTGGACGTTGAATTGTTGAATGAAAAGGCATCAACAACACTTTTCACCTCTCAACTTTGTAGGGATGTAGCTTCTATGTCATTGAACTTTGTGGCCTTGGTTAAACGTGTTGTGGCATCTTGCAAGGGCTTGCCTTTGAGTTTGAAAGTGATGGGTGCATTTTTGTGCAACAAAGAGAGATTGCGAAGTTGGGAACGAGCACTACAAAGGATGGAAGAAGGAAAACTTTGGATGGTAATGAAGCAATTTGGAACACCTTGCGAATAAGTTTTGATGGATTGAATGATGGCGTTGAAAAGAGGATGTTTTTGGATGTGGCATGTTTCTTTTGTCGAGATGTATATCCGTCTGGCATATCAAAAGAGACAATCTTGCCCTTGTGGTCCAAAGATGGCAACCTTCCAGTGCGTGAATTTGAAAAACTAATTGACATGTCATTATTGAAAGTCAATGGAGATGGTGACATTCTGGAGATGCATGACCAACTACGTGACATGGGCCGAATGATTGCCAAGGACACAAGAATTTGGGAAGCTTCTATGATATCTGAAAGCAACTTTTCAAGCAAGGTACTATTCAATAAGTGCAATTGACATTATTAGAATTTCAGATTTTCATATATTTATTTGAATGCAACTAGTGAACGAACATTCAACCCCATTTTGTTTCAATAATTTTGAATTTTGAATTTTTTTAGGAGAATTAATTTCCATTTGAAGCCTTTCTATGAAGATGTAATTCATGACCATTTACACTATTTTGAGTGCAGGATATTGAGGTTCTTGAAGGCATTTCTTTGCAAGGAAGAACAAAGTATCACTTTCCTTTGTGGAAAAAGGAGCAATGTTTTGATTTTGGGAAACTTCGTGTATTAATTTTGGTGATTAATATGGACAGTTTTGAAGTGCATGTTGAGAATTGGGATTTATTACTTGAAATAGCTTCACATTGCTCCCAATTGGAGGCAGTTCTAATAGAAAACTCTGAAACATGGGGGCCATATATATATCCACGTAAACTTTCCACAAATAGTGCAACTATTTTAAGCACCAAGATATCAAATATTTTTGGTACATGTGCATCATTGAAGATTTTTGATCTCATAGGGTTTGATTTTGTCAAACAATTGCCAACCAAATTTGCATCAAGCAATACCCTAATGAGATTGAATTTGAGTTATTATGAAGGCTTGAAGGCCTTACCGAAGGAAGTGGGGAACTTGTCTTCCTTGATTACTCTCAATTTGGAGGGGTGTTGTAGCTTGGTAGATTTGCCAGAAGAAGTGGAGAACTTGTCTTCCTTGACCACTTTCAATTTGAGTGGATGCTCAAGCTTGGTAGATTTGCCAAAAGAAGTGGGGAATTTGGCTTCCTTGGACTATTTTGGTTTGAATAGATGCTCAAGCTTGGTAAATTTGCCAAAAGAAGTAGGGAGCTTGTCTTCCTTGACCACTCTAAATTTGAGTGGATGCTCAAGCTTGGTAGATTTGCCAAAAGAAGTGGGGAACTTGTCTTCCTTGACCACTCTAGATTTGAGTGGATGCTCACGCTTGACAACTTTGCCAAAGGAAGTTGAGAACTTATCTTCTTTGACTACTCTTGATTTGCATGGATGCTCAAGCTTGGTAGATTTGCCAAAAGAAGTGGGGAACTTATCTTCGTTGAACACTCTAAGTTTGAGTGGATGTTTTTGGTTGGTAAATTTGCCAAAAGAAGTGGGGAAATTGTCTTCCTTGACCACTCTAAAATTGAAGGATTGTTCACGCTTGACAGCTTTGCCAAAAGAAGTAGGGAACTTTTCTTCCTTGACCACTTCCAATCTGAGTGGATGCTCAAGCTTGGTAAATTTGCTAAAAGAAGTGGGGAACTTGTCTTCCTTGACCACTCTAAATTTGTATAATTGCTCAAGCTTGGTAGATTTGCCGAAAGAGGTGGGGAACTTGTCTTCCTTGACCACTCTAGATTTGAGTGGATGCTCAAGCTTGGTAGATTTGCAAAACGAAGTGGGGAACTTGTCTTCGTTGACCACTCTATATTTGAGTGGATGCTCAAGCTTGGTAGATTTGCCAAAAAAAGTGGGGAACTTGTCTTCTTTGACTACTCTATATTTGAGTGGATGCTCAAGCTTGGTAGAGTTGCCGAAAGAGGTGGGGAACTTGTCTTCCTTGATCACTCTAGATTTGAGTGAATGTTCACGCTTGGCAGATTTGCCAAAAGAACTGTGGAACTTGTCTTCCTTGACCTATTTTGATTTGAGTAGATGCTCAAGCTTGGTAGATTTGCCAAAAGAAGTGGGGAACTTGACTTCCTTGACCTATTTTGATTTGAGTGGATGCTCAAGCTTGGCGGATTTGCCGAAAAAAGTGGGGAACTTGTCTTCCTTGACTACTCTATATTTGAGTGGATGCAAAAACTTAGCTTATATGCCAAAAGAAGTAGGGAACTTGTCTTCCTTGCCCACTCTGGATTTGAATGAATGTTCACACTTGACAACTTTGCTGAAAGAGGTGGGGAACTTGTCTTCCTTGACCACTCTAGATTTGAGTGGATGCTCAAGCTTGGTAGATTTGCCAAAAGAAGTAGGAAACTTGTCTTCCTTGACCACTCTAAATTTGTATAACTGCTCAAGCTTGGTAGATTTGCCGAAAGAGGTGGGGAACTTGTCTTCCTTGACCACTCTAGATTTGAGTGGATGCTCAAGCTTGGTAGATTTGCCTATAGAAGTGGGGAACTTGAGTTCCTTGGACAATTTTAATTTGAGTGGATGCTCAAGCTTGGTAGATTTGCCAAAAGAAGTGGGGACCTTGTCTTCTTTAACCACTCTAGATTTGGAAGAATGCTCAAGCTTCGCGCATTTGCCAGAAGAAGTGGGGAACTTGTCTTCCTTGACCACTCTAGATTTGAGTGGATGCTCAAGCTTGGTAGATTTGCCAAAAGAAGTGGGGAACTTGTCCTCCTTGACTACTCTATATTTGAGTGGTTGCAAAAAACTTAGCTTATATGCCAAAAGAAGTAGGGAACTTGTCTTCCTTGCCCACTCTGGATTTGAATGAATGTTCACACTTGACAACTTTGCTGAAAGAGGTGGGGAACTTGTCTTCCTTGACCACTCTAGATTTGAGTGGATGCTCAAGCTTGGTAGATTTGCCAAAAGAAGTAGGAAACTTGTCTTCCTTGACCACTCTAAATTTGTATAACTGCTCAAGCTTGGTAGATTTGCCGAAAGAAGTGGGGACCTTGTCTTCCTTAACCACTCTAGATTTGGAAGAATGCTCAAGCTTCGCGCATTTGCCAGAAGAAGTGGGGAACTTGTCTTCTTTGACCTTTCTAAATTTGCTTGCTTGCTCAAGCTTGGTAGATTTGCCAAAAAAAGTGGGGAACTTGTCTTCCTTGACCACTCTAGATTTGAGTGGATGCTCAAGCTTGGTAGATTTGCCAAAAGAAGTGGGGAACTTGACCTCCTTGACCTATTTTGATTTGAGTGGATGCTCAAGCTTGGCGGATTTGCCGAAAGAAGTGGGGAACTTGTCTTCCTTGGGCCTTTTTGATTTGAGGGAATGCTCAAGCTTGGTAAAGTTGCCAGAAGAAGTGGAGAACTTGTCTTCCTTGACCACTCTAGATTTGAGTGGATGCTCAAGCTTGGTAGATTTGCCAAAAGAAGTGGGGAATTTGGCTTCCTTGGACTATTTTGGTTTGAATAGATGCTCAAGCTTGGTAAATTTGCCAAAAGAAGTGTGGAACTTGTCTTCCTTGACCACTCTATGTTTGAATGGATGCTTAAGCTTGGTAGATTTGCCAAAAGAAGTGGATAACTTGACTTTCTTGACCACTCTAGATTTGAGTGGATGCTCAAGCTTGGTAGATTTGCCAAAAGAAGTGGGGAACTTGTCATCCTTGACCACTCTATGTTTGAATGGATGCTTAAGCTTGGTAGATTTGCCAAAAGAAGTGGATAACTTGACTTTCTTGACCTATTTTGATTTGAGTGGATGCTCAAGCTTGGTAGATTTGCCAAAAGAAGTGGGGAATTTGGCTTCCTTGGACTATTTTGGTTTGAATAGATGCTCAAGCTTGGTAAATTTGCCAAAAGAAGTAGGGAGCTTGTCTTCCTTGACCACTCTAAATCTGAGTGGATGCTCAAGCTTGGTAGATTTGCCAAAAGAAGTAGGGAGCTTGTCTTCCTTGACCACTCTAAATTTGTATAACTGCTCAAGCTTGGTAGATTTGCCGAAAGAGGTGGGGAACTTGTCTTCTTTGACCACTCTAAATTTGAGTGGATGCTCAAGCTTGGTAGATTTGCAAAACGAAGTGGGGAACTTGTCTTCGTTGACCACTCTATATTTGAGTGGATGCTCAAGCTTGGTAGATTTGCCAAAAAAAGTGGGGAACTTGTCTTCTTTGACTACTCTATATTTGAGTGGATGCTCAAGCTTGGTAGAGTTGCCGAAAGAGGTGGGGAACTTGTCTTCCTTGATCACTCTAGATTTGAGTGAATGTTCACGCTTGGCAGATTTGCCAAAAGAACTGTGGAACTTGTCTTCCTTGACCTATTTTGATTTGAGTAGATGCTCAAGCTTGGTAGATTTGCCAAAAGAAGTGGGGAACTTGACTTCCTTGACCTATTTTGATTTGAGTGGATGCTCAAGCTTGGCGGATTTGCCGAAAGAAGTGGGGAACTTGTCTTCCCTGGGCCATTTTGATTTGAGGGAATGCTCAAGCTTGGTAAAGTTGCCAGAAGAAGTGGGGAACTTGTCTTCCTTGACCACTCTAGATTTGAGTGGATGCTCAAGCTTGGTAGATTTGCCAAAAGAAGTGGGGAACTTGACTTCCTTGACCTATTTTGATTTGAGTGGATGCTCAAGCTTGGCGGATTTGCCGAAAGAAGTGGGGAACTTGTCTTCCCTGGGCCATTTTGATTTGAGGGAATGCTCAAGCTTGGTAAAGTTGCCAGAAGAAGTGGAGAACTTGTCTTCCTTGACCACTCTAGATTTGAGTGGATGCTCAAGCTTGGTAGATTTGCCAAAAGAAGTGGGGAACTTGACCTCCTTGACTAATTTTGAATTGATTGGATGCTCAAGCTTGGTAGATTTGCCAAAAGAAATGGGGAACTTGTCTTTCTTGAAGTATTTATATTTGAATAGATGCTCAAGCTTGGTAAATTTGCCGAAAGAAGTGGGGAACTTGTCTTTCTTGAACTATTTATATTTGAATGGATGCTCAAGCTTGGTAGATTTGCCAAAAGAAGTGGGGAACTTGTCTTTCTTGAAGTATTTATATTTGAATAGATGCTCAAGCTTGGTAAATTTGCCGAAAGAAGTGGGGAACTTGTCTTTCTTGAACTATTTATATTTGAATGGATGCTCAAGCTTGATAGATTTGCCGAAAGAAGTGGGGAACTTGTCTTTCTTGAAATATTTATATTTGAATGGATGCTCAAGCTTGGTAGATTTGCCAAAAGAAGTGGGGAACTTGACCTCCTTGACCGATTTTGAATTGATTGGATGCTCAAGCTTGGTAGATTTGCCAAAAGAAGTGGGGAACTTGTCTTTCTTGAAGTATTTATATTTGAATAGATGCTCAAGCTTGGTAAATTTGCCGAAAGAAGTGGGGAACTTGTCTTTCTTGAACTATTTATATTTGAATGGATGCTCAAGCTTGATAGATTTGCCGAAAGAAGTGGGGAACTTGTCTTCCTTGACCACTCTAGATTTGAGTGGATGCTCAAGCTTGGTAGATTTGCCAAAAGAAGTGGGGGACTTGTCTTCTTTGACCACTCTTATAGTGGATGGGTGTTCAGGTTTGGAGGCATTGCCGGTGGAAGTTGAGAACTTATATCATTTGGACAAACTTAATTTGGATGGGTGTATTTTATTAAGTTCTTTACCAAAGAATTTGGGATGTTTAGCTCCACTTCGGACTCTTTTTTGGAAGAATTGTCCAAACTTGGAACCCTATATGTTGGTTGAATCATCTTCACCAACTTCTTTGGCTAGTCTTGAAGCCAAATTTTTTTGCCTTGAAGGTGATTACCATAATGGAGTGGCTTGTGATGGATGTGGAGTAACCCCCATAGTTGGGCCTCGCATGAAGGCAAAGGCCACGTTCAAAATTGACTATGATTTGTGCATAGAGTGTTTTGAAAAATTGAAGCTATCGTTGAAAAATTCAATTTAGTGACAAATTTCAACAGTGGTCAGTAAGAAGTTTTAATGAATAGATTGTAGCTGAACTTTGGATTGTAAATACCATTGTTGAAATCCACTGAAGATTATTTATATGATTTAGTTATATAGATTGCAATTATAGATAAGGTTTGTGTGGTGGTCTCTTTTGATATGCATTTTGTATTTAAGATTATTAAGTCATTGAATTACAGCTATTATCTTGAATGTATAACCATATGTGTCATGCACAAACGCATTCTACAAAAATCAAATCATGTCAACCTATACCAAAGCCTGAGTAAAAACAACATTTATGTACTAATGACTCACTGATTGCCAAAATAGTATCATTGTTGCATCCACATTAAACAAACAAGTGAAGTGGAACTCTCCTCCAATCCAAAACAAAATATACAAATTTTCATTCAATTTGGACAATGTGCAAGATAATGCATCATTATTGGTATCACATAGTTAAGGCATGGCAATGGTCCAAATATCAACCTATGGCAAGACTTAATAGCTTTGGACCACCATGAGTTAATGGGACCATACCTAGTAGCTCGTGACATGTGTCACGACCACCAAAATACACCTAAAAGAAAATTTTGTGAAGTCAAGATGATGGCAACTGGTGAGTTGTAATGTCAAATAGGGAGGGAAGAAGTCCATTTCTTTGGTAGCATTTTCACATTGAATACTATGCAAGAAAATGATGCCTTGGTGGTGTTTTAATTTGATCAATCCTTCCCAATGTTCTTTCCCTATTCACATGTTCAAAGACTCTTGAGGTAGATTGCATTTCACATCATCAAAAATATTTATTGTTAACAAGATTTTTTTTTGGTATGTTTTTTGAAATTTGAATAGAAATCATCTATTAGTTGATTTCCATTTAATGGATTTCTCTTAGTATTCATGCTATTGTGGAATTGAATGTTGGTTGTTTATGGTACATTCACCCCAAGTCGCAAAACATGGGCACTATAGGGATGGTTGTTTGGAAGCTTGAATGTACACAAGATCTAATTGAAGGCTAGAATTGTAATTGTGGATTCAAATTGATAAAGATGGGTTAGATTTTAATTTGATGTTTATAACTAAACACATTAGAGGTCCCTTTGTGATTGCATAGTCATGGTTAGTATTATTGCTTCATGCATGTCTCTATGCTTTTAATCTATGTAGCGTAAAGAGATGCTTTTACAATGTGCTAAGTTGCAAGGTTTAGCAAATGTTGATGGAGTTCCATTTCAATAATGTAGGTTATTTATTTTTTCTAAATTTTATGAGCATTTGTTGCAACCTCAAAGTTCATGTTTTAAAATCAATTCAAAGGAAACTTGACCAAATTACTAGTCTTTAATAGTTGGAGTTGCTTCACTAATCTCCAATTTTTGAGGGACAATTTTTCAAAAACAATTTGAAGCAAATTTTTCTTTGGAGGGTAGTATAGAAAGTAGAAGAAATTGTTTTGCTTGTTGTTGGACCACTGTACAACTAATTATGAATTTCAAAAGTAAAGATGATTTTTTTAACACTTTTTTCAACAGTCTCACCGACACTTTTTCAACACTGTTATCAACATTTGCAATTTATGAGTTCTTGTACTTTTTTGACACGAAGATTTCAAAAGAAAATTCCACATTGTTTTCAACAAAATAGTATTGGAAAAATTCTTGAAATGTTCTGAAATTGATGGCACTACTATTTTTGACACTTAAGTATTGAAAAGAAGTATCCAAAAAAGTGTCAGAAACAACAGTCATCTTTGTTGTAGGTATATCGCTATCTGCATTTGAATCGGATTGCAGGAAGTTGACAGAGTTTGGCATATGTTGATGACTTTGGGATTTGATTATGATGGGACATGATACTTGCAGAAGATTTACTTAACTGGTGATTGTGCGGCTTGGGCACCTACCACAATGTTGTTATTTATTGGAAAGAAAAGTTTTTCTTGATTGTCAGATTCTCACAATGAGCTCCTCACACCTCTTTTATCATTTCTTACAATAACAACACCTAGCATGTGCGTGCATATCACTGATTAATAATGTGCAAATAAATAAATAAATTGGTGTGAATTTAGATGAAGGTATAATGTGTGTCTGGAAAAGCAAGCATGTGGGAGTGGAAGTAGAGTATTTTTTAGACCCAAAAATGAAGAGATAATTGTTTTTAGAATCCACCTATAAAAAGAGCAAGTAGCGTCATCAAGCACATCACATGTTGAAATGAAGACGATGGACACACAATCATTAGTGGGTTATATAATGATTCATGTTCAATGAGTTCTCCCAAAGATGGTTAGTCATCCCTCCATTCACCATTCATATTGTAAACTTTTTTGCTTTTTCTAGACATTATTCTATAGTTCTCAAAATGATGTATTCATGTGTAAAAAATAATTTATGTACGTGCTGAAAAAAACCATATTATTTTTTAGTCTACAATGTATTTTATTTTGTGATACCAATATACAAGTGTAATCTTTACTAAAAATTTATGTATTGTATGAAAGTACAACTCAAATCACAAATTAGATTTTTGCATACAACAAGTTCATGTGTTTATCTGTTTCTTGA
Organism: Antitrichia curtipendula; assembly: GCA_951230915.1. NCBI lineage: Eukaryota > Viridiplantae > Streptophyta > Bryopsida > Hypnales > Leucodontaceae > Antitrichia > Antitrichia curtipendula. The sequence continues at coordinate 48,501,863 of OX579633.1, read as the reverse complement.
ACTCTAAGTGATACATTTTTCTTTTTTCAAATTCTAGATTGATAAAAAACCAAATTTTAATCAAACTTAATAGACTTAGATGCTTTTCACTTCACCTCCTATTTTTCATTGGTTACCATGTTATTACTACTAGTATTCTAATAGAGGGACTATATTACTTTGGATTTGAACAATCATCTAAAGTTCTTTGAGGCAACATAAAGCCTTAGCTTTATAATTCTCACACACTAATTTGAAGTATTTGAGCACTTTCAAATATGAATTTAACCCCTAAATGCCCTAAGCCTTTTTTGAGCTTGTAGGAATTTGTTCTAGTTTGAACAAAAAATCAACATTTTCTCGTGCAAAACAACCAAAACGGATATAGTAAACTGGCACAACATCTGTAGGCATGTGTTAGGGAAAACTCCGGCACTATATGGGGCTCACAACATGTTGTTATAGTGATTGATATTTTTTTTTCTCTTAAGAACTTGAGGTTCATTACTAGTCTTTTGACTTCATTGAGCTTAGTGTGGCGTAGAGTTTGGAAAACTCTTCCAATGGCCGGGTGGCAAGGCGTTTGTATTGTATGGTTGAAAATTGAAATTACTCATAGTAAAAAGCATGTTTCAAATTTTACATCTTTGTTTGCTAATTTGATGAAAGCAATTTGATGGATCATCTCCAACTTTCCATCACGTCTATGCTATTTTGCCATTTTGTCCATGCAGAAAATTAAAAGTTGGAGTAAATAAGAATTTTGAATATAGCCAATCATGACCAACTCTTGGTTGTTACCGTATATTGAGCAAACTCCAGTAAAATGGATTGAACTAATACACCTTATTTTTCGTGTCCTAGTGAACAAATTGCCTGTCATGACATTTGAACAAAAAGTAGTTATAATCATGAAAGGAAGTCTATAGTATGACCTCACAATACTCTTGATTAAGCACAAAAAATAACAAAACGTTATTTTAAGTTTTTTTGTGTTCATTTGAGTCAATTGCTGAAGTAGAGGATTCAGCTGTTCAGCATTGACTGAACCACATTTCATCTAGTCCAGTAGACTTCGTTGGCCTTCAATTGAAAAGTTGAGTGCAACCGTTACTTGACTAAATGTGTACGGCCATAGATCTCCAAATGGAAATGCGATTGCTACCAACTCCTCAATTCCAATAATAGTAGTCTATAACCTCCCAATTTGAATGATTGTGTGAAATATTCTTACTTGGTGATAAAAATTTGAACAGATATGACCCTTGTGTGCAATGTGATCTCTCCACGCCTCTATATTGATATTTTCAGTTCCTATGTATTGGTTAAAATGCTTAAAGCGATGCAATTATTATCTTTTTCCTTTCTGTTGTCATTCAACACAAAAGCTTCAAGATTATGTTTCAAATTGCACTCAACCTCTCTAATGCCATGTTCCTGAGGACAGAGGGCTTCGAAATGCACTCATGTGTTCCCAACTTGACATGTGGAAGTTGTCCAATTAGATGTGTACCCAACATGACAGATTACTAATATTTAGAGAGAGCTTCACATTACTACTATTACAGATAATACCGGTACTCATGTCAGATTACTAATATACTCTTTCAAAGCTTCACCAAAGAAGTTCAAGCATAATTACCTTGAAATTCATAGTCTCAAGAGCAGAATCAAAGAGAAATCAATAAAGCTCAAAGTAATCAAGGCGTTGCTTCTCGTCCAGTCTCATCACTAGCTCTACAAAAACATGCTTGTTTCGAAGTGCAGAGGCTGCGCCATCTCCAAAGTTCTGTTGTTGCTTACGCCAAGGCCACGGAGTCAAATGAGCCGGACTAGTGGACAGTGAGGAGACAAAATGCAATTTTGTAAATTAGGAGTGAAAAACTTGTTTCAGACAATAACATCTATTGAAATCCTAAACATAACCTCTCCACCAGTTGAGGAACTCCGTTTGTAAACATCGTTGCATGGACACCAAGAGCTGCCAGTTCAAAATGGAATAACAAATGGTTGTAAAAATCTAGCATAACAAAACAAGACAAAGCCCATCCCTTGCTTCATATAAGGTCTCACCAGTGGTTTTTGGGTGGCAAGGCCTTGAATTGGACTCCCAAATCTAGTGATCAAGATGGCCTAGGGAGACAAACTAAGCAATCCCACGAGGGCCTCCTCCCCAAGCAACTCATCCACAAACTAGTTCTACATGGTAGTCGTGCTGAAACTCTCCGGCCAAGTAGCGTGCATTTCTTGCATGAACCTCCAAAGGTTGAGTTGCAAGATCTTCTCTTCACCAAACCAGAGGTCCATTGACTTCCCATGCATACGGAGACGTAGAGCTCTCTGATGCCGAGCATCACAAGGACCTTTGGCTGGTTCACAGGGTCGTAAATGGTACAATAAAGGGGGTGAATCAGCGGTGAAAGTTTACTATCTTTGAACTTTCACCACTGATTCACCCCCTTTATTGTACTATTTACGACCTTGTAAACCAACCAAAGGTTCTTGTGTATGAAGTGTAGTAGCCGAGAGCTTCTCAGCGATGCCCTCTCGAACTTGGTCATGAAAATGCCGCAGGTAGATGCTTCGTAGGGGAGATAGAACCGGAGCATCTTGCTCTCCCTCGCTATTCCTTGCCTCTCGAGTTTTGTGGTCTTGACGGCGGACCGGTAGTTTGATCTTCTCCGTCAGGTCCCACACGTCGAACTTCAGGAGCTGCGTCTTGCGTGTCGCTAGAAGGTGCTAGAAGGTACTTGTTCTGCAGGGCTTCCACCTTGTCCAGAATCTCAAAGCCTTCAGTGATGCGCTCCTCATCCAGAACTTTTTTCAGTTCAGCAGGATCATCACACAGATCCTCTCCGCAAATTAGAGTGGCTAGATCTGCATCGACCAGAGCATTGACGAAATTCTCCACTTTGTCAGACTCCTTGACGTGCTCGGCAACTTGCTCTCGAATGTGTTTCAGGTTAATCTTTTCATGGACGGTGGTAAAGAGAGACTCCACGGTACATCCATTAAGATAGGACGCCAGATCCAGCGGAGGGGGAAACTCTTCAGTTCGTTTGCCTCTATATGCAACTTTGTCGATTGAATGTACTCCTCCATCGTTTACAGTGAAAGAATCATCCCCAGATACTGCACTGGTCCTACACACACTCTACGATAAACTTGTAGATATATACCAAGCCAAATCCGCCATAGTCAAGCTTAAGAATTGCGTCCGACAAGCACGCAGCTGGTGATCAGAATTGGCTGCTCGTCACCCGTTGCGCTTACTGTTTTGAAAACCTATCCTCTCCTTCCCAATACTTGATTTCCTAAATTCTTTCATTCTACTGTATTCACGCAAGCCACAAAGTGGGGAGTTCTCTTGCTTTCCTGGAAGGGACACCCATAGGAGCACTTCCAGGCAGTCAAAAATTCAAGCAACTAATACATTCATGTCTAAAAGGATCCGGATATGACGATACCTTCATTTCCTGGACAGGATGAGCACTAAATGAGGGCAACTGTTTCTAAACTGTGGAAGTGCACGTGCCATGCCCGGAACTGAAATTTCCATTTTGGGTACAGTAAAGTACTCTCATATTACACTTACTGGAATGAAGCGCCTTCTGTGTTCTTCATTTAGTTGTCCTGCACTCCTGCCAGCAATCTCACCATCTCTAAGCCATTGTAATTAAGAACACGAAATTCACATGAAGTGTCAGAGAAAAAAACTTATAGAACATCACATCACATAAATGCCTTCAGTGAATAGCAATCTCAATAAACTCGTAATGTGATAAGCCCATCCAATGCAAGACGGCTTCGTACCCCCAAAAGTGCCTGATCGTCCACAACTGCAACTCGAATCTTTATATTAGAGAAAAATGTAAGATCATTTTGACCTCCTCAACATACTATTAAAGCACTAAACCACCGAATTCACCCAGGTAACCTCTCTACTAATCCATAACATTTATCTGCAAAATCATTCAGGACATATTGTGTCCTTACCTAGTCTACAACAGAAACCAAGCAAATCTGTAAATGCTTGAACCATCCTCCTCAGCTTTCACGCACTTACTAGAAACTTCAAGACATAATTAGACCACTACAACAACAAAAGAACCCTCAGATGTCTCTAGTCTATCCGCAAATCCTTGAAGAATTTTGGATGTAGATAGCTTCCAGGATCCTGAGAAAGCTCTAAACGGTAGTCTCGATGGGTTCCCTCTTTTGCCTTTAGTAGCAAGGGTGCTCCTGCGTAGTCGTCAGAAGACTCATGAGCAGAAGAAAACTCGTAAAGCACGTGCGCCCCGCCTTGTCGAATTAATATGGCTTGCTTACGTCATAAGCAATTCAACCACAGAAAAAACAAAACCCAGCTTTGTTGAACACCACGAACTCATGACACTTTAATGGCGGAAGCTCCCTTAGAAGATGTCAGAGTTTGTGCAGGTGCAGGGTCCTGAAAGTCCTCCTGCAACATACAGATATTGAAAATGTCAAAGTTTACCTTCATTTTTATCAATGGAAACAAGCATAGCAGGGTCTGTCTAAAGAAAAATTGAATCAGCCATAATATTTTAGTAACACAATCCAAATTTTAAAAAAACTGAGCAAATTGAAATCATTAACAACTCACCGGATTGTAAACCACGGTGATGTACAGGGAGCAGCTAGGACAGCGCGCAATTTCTTCGCCAGTTTTAAGATCAGCCTGCAATATGCAACAAATTTGGCAAAATCGAAAGAACGTCAAAGATCACCAAAATTCACAACTTCATGATAATTTAGAATCTCTCAAGACAGTGGATCATTAAGTCCAATTATAGCTACATGGCACCTTCGATGCTCGTAACAATCCTTGAAACGATTCTGTGATTATCAAGTCTCTGTACCCACAGTTTCCGCAAATAATACGACCAACACTTGGAGTCGCTAGTCAAAAAGTGACTGCAACTTGTTACAGTTAATCAAATCGCAACTGAATTGTTGAAACCTAAATTAGGGTTTGGACGAGAACGAAACCTAAACCCTTGATAACCGCAAGATTTAACAGATTAAGCAAAAGTCGAATCACCGACATTCACGATAATTCAGATCTCCCAAGGAGAGTGTATTGCTAGGTCCGATTGTTGCGAACCGCTACACGGCACCTCAGAGACTCGAAACAATTAGACACCAAAATTAGGGTTTGTCGAGACGGAAAGCTAAACCCCTGAATACTAAGCCGGAAATGTCCAACGAGCTACGGCAACATACCTTGGTAATCTGAAAGAGGTCGCCGCAGGGACAGGGATAAGTGAAAGCTTGAATCTCGTCGTTCCACTCCATATCCTCGATTTCCACGTCGTCATACGACATGGTGACCAAAAATCGTCTGCAAGCTACAATTCAAAACACCGAATCAACTGCTTTTCTCCCTCGCGAAACAACGACGTGCCAACGCAAAAACAATTGAAGACGGTTGCTGGCTGACTGGCTGGCTTACGCGAGGCTCTTAAGTAGTCTCGAACACCGACCTCGGCGTCAAACTTCAAACACTGACTGACTCGAGGCGACTCCATCTGAGCTACAGTAGATACTGTTAGTTTATACTACAGCAGAGTGGCGACCTTTTACTTTTTGGTACCTCCACTGCAACTGAATACCGGTAGATTCATAAAAGTACCTACCGGCATTCTGCGAAAAGTTTTCAATTTTAGTCTAGAGTTGAAATGAATCATCCACCAACTTGGTTCCAGAACATGCCTAAGGTAGGACCACCCATACCTAATCACTTAAGGATCTGTAGAGAAAATGGTGAACTATTTAGTGCAATGGAATTTTTTCCCATGTAGGAAGATAGAAAATATTGTGATTGTAGAATTTTCAGAATTTTATTTGCAAAACTGAAATTTCTGTGAATTTTAGAAGGCAAAAAGTGTTCTGAACTAATACCCAATATGTAGAGTCTTGCAATTCCGATCATAGAAGAGACTACTTCCTACTCATGTATACAAATTTCAAACTAACACGTGGCATTTAGCAATTGCTCCTCGCAGCCTTGGGTATTGTGCATGTCATTAAATCTAGTGATTCTCAAAAAAATCTGCCTGGTCGGAATTAGCTTACCTCTACAGGTTGGAAATCCATCCCTGGTTGGTAATGGGTGGTCCAACCTTAGTAACTAAAGAGAATCGAAATGATCATTCCCCCGAAGTAAAGATATCAGAAATAAGCTTTAAAAGTTCTTCCATCACCGTAACGGAACTTAAAATAGGGTCAATTTCGGACAAGGAAACGTCGAAATTGAATTTCCACGTCAGATTTCGAATCTCTCTAACCCAATCACCACATGACATGTGATACCTTTTTGACCACCAAAAAATCTTTCATTTATGCCAAACCTGACGGACCTTCCTTTACCATCCGTCTATTGCGGCGCCTTCGTTTTTGGTCAAACTAATATCCACCGTTAGTGTAACTATCATCCATCTCGGATCTGCTCTGCGGAGAAATTTTTGCGGGCTGCCTAGTGCCTACTGCTCTTGCTTCAAATCAGTTCAGTTGCGCCGACGTTGCCTCCCAGGAGCAGAATTCAAGGCACTCCACACTCCACCGTTGTAACCGGGGCCTTCTTTCTTCAAGGTCTTTGCTTGCTTCTTCACTAACTGACACTGATTTGCATTTTTCATCATGGCGATGTCGGACGCGCCCTCGGTCGAAACGCTCACCTGGCTCACGCAGGCGCTCTCTGGAGTGAACTCCCTCCGAGGCGTGGAACTCGACACCCGCCATGTGCTGTTGCACCAATTCCATGCTATGTGTATGGTGCTGTTGTGGATCCTGTCGTACGCCGCCAAGATCCTCCTGGCGCTCTTGCCTTCGCTCGTACCCGTGCCGGTCTTGACCGCCTCGTTGAAGAAACTGAGCGCTCTCGCGGAGTTTTATGATTCCAGTGCAGCTTCGGGGACGAAGGAGGAGGCAGAGATGCAGATCGCAGATATCTCGAAAAGCCCAGTTGCAAGAGCGCTCACTCAGGTTTGAGGTTTGAATAGTAGTTGAAGGTGGTGATTGCAGGAATTCGAAGGATTTTTAGGAGGCTTGGATGGTTGCAGTTCTGTGGAGTAATTATGTTTGGGGTGTGTGTGTGTGTGTGTGTGTTTGCTGTTTGTTTGTTTAGGTTTTGGCTTTGGTGAATGACGTTCCGGCGTCCTCCAACAAATATGAATTCTTGCAAGAGCTAGCTGATCGAGTGATAGAAGAGAACAGAGTGGAGGGCGTGAAATTTAATGCTGTCAACCAGGCAGCGTTGAGGAGAGGATTTTCCCGGACGATCAACCTCCTGGGGCAGTCGCTGGAGGGTCGCCAGCAGCGTGGCTCGTTTTTAGGGTAAGCTTGGCGCTTTGGTCTCATCGGTTTCTTCAAATTCCATGGTCATGAGAGAGTGTTACGTTTTCATGCCTCCTGTGAGATTTGAATGGGTTGACTGATTCTTCCCTTGTGAGCATGGAGACCCCTTTCTTGAATTATTATTTCCAGGGTTGTAGGTCATCTTGTTCAGTTGAATTATGTTAGTTTTTTCATCTCTTTGCTGGGGTGATTTGATATCGAGCCAAGATCGTCTTCAAGTAGGAGATGAATGACAATCTTAAGATACTCCCTTGCATTTATCACGCATTTGATGTAACAAATGGCCTGGATGACCTTTCTACAATAGTACCTTTGAAATGCATTCATGTACGTTGGATGTGATGCAGTCGAGTAGTGAGGCAGTCCAGCGGTTTGTTACCAAGTGTGGCTCTTCCGGGACCGTTTCTCAAAATTCGATCACTTATTGGAAACATTCTGTCCCCATTGAGTTTATTATGGATCGCAAGGTCCAATCCCTGTGAAGAAAACCGTCTTACGAACTTCACAGACACAGACATAGCCGAGAAATTCGCTAAGGAGCTTCTTTGGATGGCGAAGAAGATGCAAAACTGTGGCGTAATGGAGGAAGCCGTCCAACAATGGAGCTCGGTGCCAGCTCTGGCGGAGCTTTCTCTGTGCGCTTCTCCTAAGGTCCAAAAGTCTCTTGTCCGACTTTCGGGTACGTTTCTCTTCCTGCGCTTATTTCTAGTAGTAATGCATTTTCAATTTGAATATAGGCGGAGTTTAGGCCCATCGAACCTTCTTATTAGCTACTTCGGGTTGGTCGAATGGGCACTCTTGTTTATTCGATGTTATTTATTTTTTGACCAGCAGATGCATTGTTCTTCACTGACCCTGATGATACTAAACTTGATCCCGTTTGAATTGTATTTTCCACGATATGAACAATTGAATTGGTCATTTTCAAACCACGAATCCTTGAGCCTTTAGTGGTAGGGTTACGCTTTCTAGTCATGGGATTGTGCTAGTGTACCTGGCGCATCACGTCGTATTGACCAGGGGTTGTTGTTTTTGCAGCACTTCTCTGTAATGGTTTGGTCGGGAACACAACCATACCTCAAGAAGTATGCCTCCAGTTGGTACTGTTATGGTTACCTCTGCTATGCACTGCAACTCACGGAGGCGACGGTCCCATATTCAGCACTGAAGAGAAAAAAGATGCGGAGAAGCAGTTGGAACGACTGATTGCAGCTTTACCACAGACTGATCAGGAGCAGGTTTTGTCCACATGGTTGCAAGAATATGCTCTGTCTCGGTCTGATTTCCCGAACCTGCAAAAATGCTACAACAACTGGTATTGTTCCATGCGAAAGTTGGAGGTTGGCATGGCAAAGATTATGAATCAATGAATCCATGATTCAAAGTAGCGAAGACGGACACCGAGGGTGAATTTCAGTTTATGTATATTATTTGATTACAGTAGATCATTCGAAATGGTCTAAAACCAAGGCAAGCATTTGGTTCATCTCCGTATTTATCAAGCATTTGCTCCAGAAACTATGAAGGTGCGGTTAATGGACTCATGGAGTTTCTGACTGGCAATCCTGGTCATCTTCTGGCTGGCCATCACCGGAATGCAACATGAAGATTGGACTTTCTGTTCAGTGGTGTAGCTTTGGAGGACTTCCAAGCCTTGGATTTCAAGTATTCAAGTGTCCAGGGGAGGCGAAGCTTAGAATTGAGTTGCTTAGGATTGAACTAACCTTCATTCACTATTCTTATGTTATGAGCACTTCCGCTCGTCATGTATCTGTGCATTACTGTATATCTATTCCTTTAGGCATGTTCTTTTGGTGTTTGTAAATATATTGCAAGGCAAATTGCATTGTGCTCACTGAAAAGAATAAGAGTACAAGCAATGACTATGTAAAATTTAATCACCTCAAAAATATAGCTGTGTTAACTCTGCATGTGAGTACTTTGTTTCAGCATTTTGAAAATTCATAGCTTATTCATACGGTGTTCAAGAAATGCTTGCTTAGAGAATTTGGAATCCCTTTCTGTCTCTCAACAACATAACATTCTTAAATGGGGGTCTTTAGTAAATGGTTAACCCCCAAACATCTAGTCTTCTCCAAAATTGACGATTTGGGAAAAATCATTATAAAGTACTATTTGGAAGAATATTTTGGAATTGATATACAAATGAAAGTTGTAGGTTTGAATTTTAGACTCCATCTGTGTAGTTAGATTCACCAATGCTATCACCAATATTTTTTATGAAGTTTGAAAGGAAAATTTTAAAATTCCTCCACAATTTGATTACATGCAAAATATTATGGAGTATCATTTTTGGAGTAAAACTTGTTGGAATGGACTTGAAAGGAGGTTCTCTTGGCATGGTAATTTTTTGGAATTTTTGTATTCTTTATATCTATTATTTCATTTTTGCAAATCTAGTTTTGAACTAAAGTAACCAAGGCTATGACAGGCCAACTTTGGACCAGCCTAATGCAAGTCCAAAAATTATTGGGTTGTACATGTGTCTTGTGAAATGTACTTCACAAGAGTTTTTTGGCTTATATTAGGCTGGTCTAGAGTTCTACCTATCATAGGCTTAGTTACCTTAGAATCAATGCAATTTTGGCTTGGTCAACCACTTGACATACTTCTATATTTGTAATTTTAGAAAAATATGTACTATAGTAATACCAAATGCAACCAATGGAGTGGACAAGAACCTGACAAAGTATCTCCACTAATTAGGATGACTTTCATCCAAGAAACAACAAGAAAGAAATAAGAATATGAATCTATTCATCGTCCAAAAATTGGAAGTTGAAGCAATCCAAGGTTAAGCAAATCATTTTTATTTGTAATAAAATATAAATGAATTTAATTCAAACTATTATATGAAGTTTTATAAATTATATAGCTACATTATATAGGCAAATTCAAATTTGAGCTATTATTTGATTTTACATGGGATCTTGTTTCATAATGGAAACATATTTGTACTGGTGACATTCAACATTTTGACTTTTTTATTTTCAAACTTAAAATTTGAATTTCAAAATAATCCATTTGCGTCTAAGAAAAAATCAACTAAATGAAAATGATCAAGTCTAGTTTCTTATTCAGTTTGAAAACTGTCAAAAATCCCTAAATAAAAATATGTAATGCAATTTGAAGTAGAGAGTCTACAATTGCATTACTCTCTAAAAATGGAATTCTATGGAAGTTTAATTTACACTATGACGTTCTATATTATAATATACACATGTGATACTTTATATTTCTTTTGTAAATGATGAGAATTTACTCTTCCAAAAATTGATGTATTGAAGATATGTAATTACATGTATGAAAATTGAAGACATTTGATTGCATATTTGAAAAATAAAATAAAAATATTCATTCATAGTAGTAAAATGGAGCATACCATAGCCTAAAATCACCTTCAGCACTTTTTTCTTAATAATTATTTAAAATTAGAAAGATTGATTCCACAATATTTTTTATGAATTAGTTATTGGACAATTATTAAATAGTTTTCTTAAATTTTGGCTACCCTTCAAATAATATTGGAAGTTGAACTATTTTCTTCATTGCATAGGAAAGTGATAGTTATGGCTTTCAATGAACTTATTAATTTTCATAATGTCCTTGCTTTGTTACAAAGTTAGAAGAATGAATTCAGATTCCACATTATCTAGTGAACATGTCTTAAGATCAAGTTGTATCATATCTTTTCCAACTTTTTGACTTCCTTTATGTTCAATTTTCCTTCACTGCAATGACCTTTAAGTTCAATACTAGCTCAGGTTTATAATGGAATATTCAAAAAAGACATATTACTTTGTAGTATCTATTCTAAACATTAATTCTTTATTATTTCATTAAATATAGGTCAACACTTTATTATAAGCTTAGAAATCATGTAGAGTTTACAAAGATGTGAGCTTATATAGTGAAAAGGTTCCATAGACACGAAAGGTGGCATGAATAGAATATTAATTTTCATACTTGGGCAAGATGGCCCTACAATTGCCTTCTCGCCATTTCTTAGAATCTTTGCAAACAAAAAATAACAAAAGTCTTCCAAATGAACTAAAATCCACCCACATCATAGAGAACTTCTCTAAAGTAATTGGGCCAAAACTGGCTAACTATATTACATTAAAGAGGTTATTCCATTAGGGAAGGTCATTTGCAGTTATAAACTTTGTACAGGGCCAAGCTAGGACCAACAATCAAAATTATCCTGGAGAGGTTTATTACTTTAGAGAATATTTCTTTAATAGAGAGGTTCTATTAAACAACTCTCCAAAACAACCATTGTTCAAAATGTTTTTTAAATTTTATTAGCTATTTTTCTTTGATTCCCATATTGAACCACTTTTTCAAGTACTCTATCTAAGTTATTCTCTATTTTTTATTCTTAATAAAAAATTTATAGTCTTTTTCACTTCTTTTTTAGGTTTTCAAATTGCAACCGAGTTTTTTTTTCCAATTTTATTAGCTAACTATGATCTAATTGGGAATTCTCCCCAAACATTGGTCAGTGCTACCAAAAATTAAATTGACATGAAAATGTGTACTTCTATGATCTATTGAGATTTTTTAAATCATCCATCATATGCTTTGTATTCACTATGTTATTCTAGGATTAACAATAAAAAAAAGAAATCCTACCAACAAGGTAGTTAGCCTAAAGAAATTAAATTATGAGACGCATATTAAATGCATTCTCATTTTTTGTCTCTAGAAAATATATGTCCTTTGTGATGTTGAATTGTTAACTTACTTTTAAAGGATATTGACCTTTGACCAAAATAGTCACTCAAAAATGATGTAATTTTTGGACCAATAGCCTGTGCATTCTTTATTTCTACAATAGAGTTATTCGTATACTCATCCCTAGTTTGGTATCCAGATTTTAAACAAGCTCTTATACAAACTGGTGAAAGGAGGTAAAGCAACCCATATGGGATATGTAAATGGTTGGAGTTGTAAGTAACTTGTAAGAGCTTGGAGGAGCTCAATCTTAAAATAAACCCATATCCTTTGAGAGTTCATAAAGAACAGTGGATTTCATTATAAAAACAACCTCTCCACCCTCCATTATTACAAATTGTCAATGTACAATTTCTGTGACAGGTAAACTCAGGTCCAAACTTCTTTAAGCACCATTTTGATGCGAAAGAAAGTTTGGTCCCAAATTTTGTTTTGCTAGTGTTGATTGCGCGAGCTTTTTACTTTTTTCACCTGCTTTTTTACATAAAGCAGGGGTTCAAACCCCAGTTTTACCTCTAAACTCGGGTTTACTTTACGAATAACTCTAATGATCTAGAAAATCATCCATCAACCACTTTTCAACATCTACATCCTCACAGGGTTAAAAGATGTGTCTATTTTGCCTAAAGATATTCAATCACTTTTTGCACTTGGTGTAGAAATTTGCTACCTTCTACAAGGATTATAAATTCTCACTAGCTTGATTACACTAATTTATTATCACAGTGGTAGATTAGCATCAACGATACTAGGATGCAAATATGGAGATGTGAGCCTATGAGCCTTGATTATATGTATATAATACTCTACAAGTCCACAACCATTGAAGGTGATTATAGTATAATCCCTAAAGGACTAGATCCACTGCAAAATAGTCAAATATGATGTCTAAGCTAAATTTTCTCTTTAAAATTGCATTCAAATATCACTTATTTTTTTATTACGTGACACTATGAACTGTCAATTATCATAAAATTTCACTTTGTTTCATGAAAAAGTTATAGTTATAATTTTTGTGATTAAAAGTGAAGATAATTATTTTAAATACAGCAAAAAGATTCCAATTAGTTTGAAATCATTTGAAGTGGTACAAATAGCAATGGAGATCAGTGTGAATTTTTTTCAATTAGTTTTTTTATTTTTCACACAAGACATCCTTGGCAATGACCTTCAATTCAAATTTTACTATGGTATCAAGATAAACTTATCATATTATATAATTGATATATAAAATATTCATATTTTTCATGTGTGCAAAAGTATATTTTGTATTGATGCTGTTTTTTTTAATAAATTTTGATGGAAACATCAAAAAAATTATAATTTTTAAAAGTAAAAGGTGGAAATAAAATTATATCAATTCTAATTTATAATTCTTACCATAAACTAAGGTTATAATGAAAAATATAGTTTATAGTTTATAGTTTATATACAAAAAATATTTAAAATAAAAAAAATTTGAATGAAAAACACACAATATGGTGTAATATGGATTTTGACAGTTGGAGATTGCAATTGCAATAATTTTTTTCATTTTTTCATTTTTTTAAAATTGTAATTTAGAGTAAAATTGAAACTTGTCAAATTTTATTTTTATAGTTTAAATCACATACCAATAATTGATGTTTTGGAAGTTACAATTAGTATTGACCAAGGTGCATCTACTTATTGGATGCACAGATCTTAAAGGGATAAACACCTATAATATAGGTATTTATAGCATAGATACACTATAATCATGGAAGGTTTCTATAATATATACACATGCAACATAAGTGTAAAGATTCATGTGCTCATGATTCTAAGCTCACATAATAGCAATTGAGGAATTTGCATCACCTTAAAAATTAGTATCACTACAAAAAGATACATGAAAATTGGTATAATACAATAATATTTCAATCTAAATTATTATTATTTTCTTTACAAAATAGTGTGATTGTATTAAATTAGTGCCACACACTCACATGCACTAATAGGAAAAATTTGTATTGCTGATATTCAACTAATCCCTAAATGCCTCAGGCACCAAATTTTGTTGTTGGCACTACTTCAAAGTTAAATAAAACCTAATCAAGTTATTATTTCTTGTGGTTATATTTGTTATTTAAAAAATAAAAAAATTTAGTATCAAAACTCCAATTTTGAAATTGAATGATTATGGTTTTTCTTTTCAAGATTGTGTGCAAGGGTGTCCATTGCAAACCTTGATTTTCTAGTGTTGAGGGCTCTTGGAAATGAGCCTTAAATACATTAGATCTTGGAAGAAAAATCAGATTAGGAATTCATTTAAAAAGATTGTAGAGTAGATTTTGAGAAGTTGTAAATTGATTGGGATTATGCATGTTATGCCCTTCAACCTCAAATTTTTTTGGTGACTAATTTTTTAGGATTGAAATGTGAAAAGAGGATTGAAAGACTTCAAATTGCTTTCACAGTTTTAACACTCATGATCAAACATTATAATCTTTCAATATATAAATGATATTGTTGTGTTTTCTTTTCCCATGTAATCTCTAACATGTCTAGTTTGAATTTATACGGTTATAATTCAAAAAAAATTGATAAAACTTATCAAAATGATGTTCAATTTTGTTCAATTTTTGTTCAAATTAGATCAAATTCCAAGACGCTCAAAAAATGCCTTGGGCATTTAGGGGTTAATATTAATATTGGAATCTGTGCTGTGGCTTGCACCTAACTCTCTTCCGAGAATCTGTAGACGACGAAATTGTGCGCAATATTGATCTTTGCAGCACATTTAACCTTTTGCATGCTACTATTGTACAGTACACTACATGGTATGCACCTTCCGGCATTTGGCGGCATACAGGCCTTTGGAATTTGAGGCTAGGGTTTGGAGTTTGGACTACCGATGCTGATGGAGTTGCAAAGCTGTTAAAGATCGAAGCTCACAGAATGGAAATGAAACTGCGCTTGCCGTTTTCGAAAGTTGTGCGAGCGGCATTCTAAGGCGACACTTTCTTGTAAGCCTTTGGATCCGCATACCAACACTCCTGTTTCCTCTTCGCTCCTGTATCTCGTGGCCGCTTTCTCGAAAATCTCTGCATCAGGAGACGTATGCTGTGAGTCCAATTGGTACGATTAGGTTTACCGAATATTCTCGTTCTTACAGATTTTGAATTGTGTTTTTGATAGCCTTTGACTGCGTTTTTTTCGGTTCTCTTTTCCAAGACTCCGTTCGTAAGTTTGAAAGACGTATTGAGAAAGATTGAGAAACACTGAAGAAAGTTCAAATAGTTTCTGAATTAGAAATCGGAGATGATTATCACTGCTTAGGATTTAGTGTTGTGCATCAAACAAAGACGGAGTTCAGTATACCAGGTTTACGGCAAACAGAATCTCTCATTTTATTCCATTTCATTTTTGCCTCATTGATTGCCGTAGACTGCTTCTATTTCGACTCTGTTTTAAGGGACTCTAGTCTTAAGCTGTAAAGACACATTGAAAGATTAAAAAATGTTGAATAACGGTCAAATTTGAGCTAGAAATCGGAGTTTTAAATCGATTGTATTCCGTTTCTCGTGAGGTTTGTGAATTACGTGAAGTTGAATTAGATTGAACGAAGATAGTGTTCTTTAGATGGAAATTATCAGAGAGTTGGTGAGGTGGAAGTAGGTCGAACGAAGACCCGACATTATTATACAGATTTCCTCACACACTACATGAGGTTGAAACGTGCCGAACCGAGACGAAGCCCGTCAGAGAGTAAGTGAGGTTGGAGTTGGTCGACATACCTTGGAAACGAGGTCGGGAGCCTTTGGTAATTGTACACATTTCCATTAAGGTCGCAGGTTGAGCTTCGAGGTCTGTACGCTCCTGCGGTGCGGAGTCTTCAGCGGTGGGGTTGGTCGGCGTTTTTGGCAAGGAATTCGGTTTTGAGTGAATGTAGCGCCATGTCGGATTCCAAAGAAGAAGCACGGCGCCTCCGCAGACGGCAATTCCCGCGGCTGTGCTGATGAAGAAGAGTATCACGTCGAGGGCGATTGGGAACGGACTCTTGGTGGAGTTCCGCGGTGAGTAAACGAAGAGGTTGAACAGGCCAGATATCAAAACGAAGCCTGCAACTGATGCGAGAATAATGGCGACCATGAGTAGATTCTGGCTCGATGTCGGCGACGATAAACTTGAGATGCTGGAGTTTTTGTCAACCGTGGATTGTCCATCTCTTTTGCTCGTCAGGGCACAGGTAGCTTCAAACTCGAGGATTTTGGAGTCGAATTGCGAGAAGTCATTAATGGCGTCGATGTCGCGGGTAACAAAAACCTCTACTTCGAGGTTAAGGCTGTCTGTGTCACCCAGGCTTGGGCAGATTTGAGCTGGTCGGATGTCGCGCAGGGCAGAGATTTCAGAGATGTTGCGGACACTCCATATCACTTGCACCCGAACTGGCAGTTTCTCCTGCTTCAGCTGGTGGCGTTTCAGTAGGTCATTTAGGATTGCGAGGAAGGGAGTTATCCCCGCCCCGCCTGCGACAAGCATCAGATTCTTGTACCTGACACGCGACATGTAACATCAGAGAAATGATTCAAGGGATTTTTGGAAATCGATACTGATGGTTGGATCGAGCACAATTCGGAAGGGGAGTCTGAAGGACGATTGTTACCTGAGAAAATAGTCTGACTCGTGACCGTATGGACCTTCAGCGTGCAGTTTGAGCGCGAAAGGGCATTCAAGTTTGGGATCGATTGCCTGAGTAGCTAAATTTTTAATGATGGCGGAGTGCAAGCTATACGTCCAGTCCCCGAGAGGCTTGATGCAGATCGAGATTGTGTTTGAGTTGTTGAGAGAGCTGGATGCGCTACTGAAGGGGTGCCATTCCAGGCGTGAAATCCCTGGTACGTTGATGTATGCAAAGCTCAATGCGTTGTATTCAAACCCTGCTCATCATTGCAGCCACAGCAACTTTTCTCAGAATTCAAAGGAAGTAGAATCCTCACAAGACGGTACATCCGCTGACAACCAAATTCTAGATCGATCTGCCTCTGTTCTCAATTACTTTCAGAAACGGAACGTACCCTGCTTGATGGGGATCTTGAGCTCCACAAGACCACTCGGCAGCACTTGAGCAGAGACGCCAGTTAACCGTTTTCGAGACTGCACCATCCGCAGGAACCTGTCAATGAAGAAGAGGAAGATGCCGCCCATACACTTGCCCATGTTTCCTTTGCCAACATGCCATGCATAGAACGCCAAGAGCACGACGTACAACTGATGTGTGCCGTAAAACACGTTGAAATACCGGGTCCGCACCGGAGCGATAGCTGTTATCCACATTAGAATCCCCGCCATCGCTGCAATCACTCCAGGCAAATTCGAGATCCCTTCTTGAGAATATTTCCAGTCGATCACCTACAGATTGAACGACATTAGTATTATTGTTTTCATATCCTCTGCGCATTTGAGCTGACATTGTAGCCAAAAGATAGGGTGATTCGAAGACATACCATGTGGGTTTCGTGTCTGGAGCTGTAGTAGACAGAGTAAAGAATGCCGTGCGTTGTAATGAGGAGCATGGCCAAGTGACCCAGCCATCGATGGTAGCGCACGGCGTGCTCAAACGGCACATGGATCAAACGCAGTATAGGCGATCCTCTTGTCACTGGGATGAAGAGTAGCGTCATGACGAAGGGGATCACCTTGCCGAAGAGCTCCCCGGACTTGTCCAATTTTGCTTGCCATCTGTGCATGCAGCAGACGCTCGTTAAGGGGTGTCAAGCGACTTCAGCTGGTGTAAGATTGATCCAAACGCTAACTGTGCATTTGACCGGCTATGGTACATCTAGCCATGAAAAACTACTTCCTTTTTTCTTCATTGATTAGATTTTATGAGGTGATGGAGCTCACTTCTTCTCTAAACCCGGAATTTCTTCACCGTGGTTGATGCTGTCGAAACGAGGTACGGTCAAGTTGGCGGTGAAGCACACCACGACGAAAAGCACTAAACCTATTGCAAACAAGTCGATGGCTGTCAAGATCCCGAAAGGAGTCCTGATCACTAGAGGCTGCGTCCATATGCACCTCGAAAAAGCCCGCCATAGTCTCTGAAACTTGGATTTCTTGCTGTCGTTAACCTCCAGCTCCCTGAAAGCACAACGACATTGACGTGGATACTGTAAGAACTGCGATAATCTTAAATTCTACTTTTTCCTCTGCCCGTTTTGGGCTCCCAAGGACGAATTGGGCATTCAAAACTCTTGGGCATACTCGAGGGCACAATCACTTAGGTAATTATAATAGACTTCAATAGGACTCTAGAGATCATTTCAAGGAAGTACGATCTGTGCTGGAGAGCGTTTCCTCACGTTTCTAGACGACGTACGCTTTCTTGCTGATGGTGAAAGTAGTGGGACCACTAATTATGCAGTTGGCTCACAAGGAAGGAGGGTACAGAAACCACGGAATTCCGTCTTCTCCGCAATTAAGAGGAAAAGTATTATCAAAATTATTTGGCAGTTTAATGACCTAAGTTAACAACTATATTCATCTCCGGGATTCGTTTGGTGGGCACTTAACAATCAAACTGTATTAATTCGGTTCAGGGATTACAGCAGGGTCTAAGAATCTGAGCACATCCGTAGCAAATTTCAGGGTAAAATGAATTAATAATTTTCAGTTGACTAAAATCGACTCTGGCTGTCTGTGTAGAGAATTGGATCGTGACATGAATACGGTGGACTGGACATCTGAAATCCTTCTAGAAAATGATCTCCTCGACCCAAGTGAACAGACAATCAAATTAACGCAGAATTCCAGTAGGAGTATGTCCGCGCCAATTAAACCGTCACTTAAACAGAATTTCCAATGCATGTTTTAAGTGCCTGTAGTACCTGTCCATCGAGAGAAGGAATTCAATATTTAAGAGATGAATAACTATTGATATTTATGATCGAGCTAAATAATTCCGAAGCTCTTTATCGAAGAATTTCGACTGGATGTTCCTCTATTGGAAGCCATGGGCATTGAAACTATGATGGAACTGCGTGAGACGAAATTACGACTGCAAATTGCACCAAACAAAAGTTATAGTTGGGAGCTCGTAATTTATCGATTATGGTTTTGAAGGATTGTTCATGGTATACTTACGTCTTTGCAGGAAACCTCTTGGTTAACTCGAGGTGGAGCAACGCAAAGATGGCCAACGCAATCACCGGACACGCGTACAGTACGTAAAACGTTGCTGCAGAAATCCCAGCAAGATGCCACGAAGGTACAGAACTTCATTAGAAGTAGCATAGCATTCTCAATTTGACAAACTCATTCTCAATTTGATAACATACAGCCACCATTTATCACGTCTTACATTGCATAAGTCCATTCTCACTTGTGAAAGAGAATCTTAGACACACTTTCATTTTGTCGTTGAAAGAGTAGAGAATAGTTGGAAAGGATCACAGACTAGCTAATCTGAACATCACAATGGTTAACTCGCCTCTGGAAGTAGAAATTGAATTCATAAAAGCAGACTGTCTGTGAACTAATTCCTGATTGAGAACCTGAAGAATCATATTGCAGGGGAGTTGGCTTGAATTGAAAATCGCATTCTGCAAATCAAGATCGAGTCATCGATGAATTGTGAAGACGTACCACTTGTGCCAAAGAAATTGGAGACAACATGAATGGACACGTCCTGCTTGAACCTGCTTCCCGGAGTTGTGGGATACAACAACCACAACAACACCCACAGCAGCGCCACTGCCCAACACATCGCCTGCAACCCAATTTTCGACACTGTCGCAACTTTCTGCCTCAGTCCACTGCCAGAGTTGTCAATGGGCAGGAGCAGCTCCACCAGCCTCATCATTTTCATCATTCTCTATCCAGAGCTGCAGCAAGAAATACTAGATACACCCACGTACTCCCACTGACACCTGAGTGTGCAAGATTGATGTCAGTGTTCCATCCTTCGCATGAGCGGCTCAATAGCAGCACGATGTCTACATCCCGGCCTGACTGATCTGCAGTGATCACATGAATTCGACCGTCACGGTACGCAATTGGAGCGTGACGACTGAGCCTATTTGACGAGGGGCACTGTCTACAAAGAATTGGTAAGTGGGTCTATTTGCCGATCTACCAACGATCGAGAATAAAATAAATGGCGCCTCATCCTAGCCCTCTGTCTTGACGCACTGTCGAATTTCCCCGAAATCATGCAGGGGATAGTCTAGAAGCATAGCTTTCCTTTACGACATGATCTAGTCGACTTCAGAGCAGCATGCACCTCTGTCTCGAATCTGTTTGTGAAGATTCACCTTCTAGATGGCTAAATTTTCATCAAGTGATTCCTCCATAGTAAGAGTTAGTCAGCAAAACAGCGGTGCGATTTTGTGATTTCTGGCTGAATCGATCATTCATCTCTATTCGGATGTAATTTGACTTACTGTACTCTATTCGTTCATACTTCTATACGTAGTAGGAATGATGATTTGATTTGAAAAAGTGAGTAGAGTGGATTAATTTAACTTTGAGATCAAATGTAATGCATCAGCTGAGTCCGTAGTTTTCTACTGGTTTCAACGTCATTTTGGTGGTGAGTCCAGACTGAATTATATCTTGGAAGCAAGAATGTCTGATTCTGCCACAGGTTGTATTTGGACTCACAGAATCCTGGAGAAGTTCATAAGGGAGACATGAAGACAACGTACCATTATGGTAATCCTGTCACTCACCGGACCGTTTCAAGAAATGTCCATAGAAGGTGCTTGTTGTGGGTGGTGGCTCCAGACAGGAGACTACACACCCGACAGTACAATACTGGGATCATATGATGTACAACTTTGGAGGGAATCACGACGGCCTCACATGCTAGTCACATCATCCAGCTCCAAAATAGAGTTAACCGGCCTGGCCTCCACAAAGTAGTAAGTCCACTTTGTTGACCTCCTTCAAAGCCTGCGTTGACCCTTTCCATTGGCCGTTGTATGTGCTTGGTCAAAAGGGTTGAAGTGTTGGTTCCGTTCCGTTCCTTTCCTTTCCTTGTCTCCACGTCTCTCATGATCTCATGATGTCGTCTGTGGGCTGTGCTCCTACTCAATAATTGAGGGCAAAGGGAAGCATTCTTGGTGCATGCTAAAGCTCCAGCTCGAACAGGAAAAGGGCTGCTCACATATTCCAATTAAGCCAGTGGTGACACGCGGCTGCTTGCACTCAGAGAATTAGGTTGGGCAATGGTAAACGCCAACAGAATGCCTGTGTTGGAATGTTCGGTATGTTTAAGTTTGTTGAACGTCTTCATAGTGAATATTAAACCATGTGAGAGAATGGATGGTCTGACTAGACTGGGTGATTTTCAATGTCCTAATTGATATATGTGGTTTCTATTGGTTCCTACCTATGTGATGCCCATATTAAGGATTTCACTGAGTGAGATGTCTGTTCCGAATCAATTCTGCTTCGACATTTAAAAACTCTACTCAGGGACAATTTCTTTGCCGAGAAGATATTGGACTCAGAATTTGGGGGAATCAAATTTGGAAAGAAATCATGCAGGTGAGCGCAAATCATAAGTTCTAGTTCAGAAGTTGCTTAACATCTCCTATCAACTAACACTTCCTAAAGAAATAAGAGAAGAGATTCTGAGATTCATTTGCAGCTGGGTCACAATTGGTATTACTTGCATCACTGCACACACAATCATGCTTTTGTGATGAGTCCGTGACCAGAGAAGAAATAGCCTAACGTGAAGAAACCCGCCTGGGTATTTAAAATGTAAAATTGAGGGTTCTAGTCCTTTGCTCGTGGAGAGGTGATCGATGCATTTCCACATCGATGCAATTGATGAAATTCTACGCCTCCCCACACGTGACAGGAATGCTTCATTTTCAGGTTGGAAAAGTGGCTTTCTCCAAGTGAAATTTGGTGCAAGGTAATAGATTTGTTTTTCAAGTACTAGTAATGTGACATTTACGATCACCAGTTTCTTGCTACTACCTGTATTTTGCATTAATTACGTAGTCTGACTATTTTGAAATGGGTTAATATATACTAAATTGCCAGGCCTGTACCTTGGAGTACTGACTCATGAACGGATACACAGGTGTGCAGAATTGCAGATGGTTATTTGAGAGGTTGGTAAGATTACCTAGCAGATGTAGATGAGATAAAAGTGTTGTAAGCAACACATGCAAGCACGATGTGTACAAGCATCGGACAAGTCAGTGTCATTTTTGATGGAGACAGGCTCTATGAGTACGCGCGGCTTGACCCCACGGCAACTTCCCCAAAGAATCAGATGACTCTTGATTTCGTTCTCACCTCATGACAACAATCTTTGTGGGGACGACGGGAGTGCAGCACAGTCAAATTGCAATACGAGTGTCCCAGGTGGTGGCCTGTAAAACTAGATGGCGACTTCAGACTGACATTTCAAAATTTCACACAGATAATTACCAGTCCTTTGAAGAAAGAAGATTCACGTTTTACCCAAATCGGTAATAAACTTGCAAATTGCGGAATAGGAATTGCAAGGACGGACCTGTAGTGAATCCTGTCATGTCGTCAAGGTCTGGCCATTCCATCTCTTCCAACCAAGAAATCTTCCAACCAAGAAATCACGGCTACAGTTAAGGTGGGTACACCCAAAACCGCCACTTTTTGCTACTGAGCCTAGTTACTATTATTAGAATGGCCAAATTTTCATATGTTCTTGTTGGCAAGTGAAAGGAGGTTCCAACGCATCAGAGAACGTGGCATTTGGATACTGTATGCAAAAGTTATGAAGGAACAAAGTTTGGTTCTAAAATGGTTTCTTTCACATAGGTACAGAATTGATTTTGAGGATGTACACACAGTAAAGATGTCGGTTTAAGGTCAGTGGCACATTTGGGTGTACCCACCTTATACATACCAACAAAGGAATAATAATCATATGTAAGGTAGAACAGCCCATCATGGTCAAATGACCCATGACGGACACCTAAGGAATGACCCCATGATGGTTTTTCTCAGTTTATGAGATTTTGAGCTACAATCAATGTCTTATCTAACACTAATGAAATAATTAGGAACCTTAGTAGGAACATCCAAATTTCAAATGAATGTAAAATCATTGTAGGAAGTGACTTTTTAAGGCCTTCCATGTTAGAAAATATTGCAGCTGCTGTAGAAGAGTAAGATGAGCATTATGGATATAGTTGCATGCTGGTTTTGGGATAGTCTACAGACTCTTTTGGGCATAATACTTCAAAAAATCATAGTGAATTCATACTTTGTTGAAAAAATATAATTTCAATTGCTCTCGCTATTTCTCACACTTGTTTGTATGTGGGGAATTTAAAAAAAAAAATAAGCCATGACATGAGGGCAAACTAGCAATTCTGACCATAATGGGTTGTTTTATCTTACATACATTCATGCACATATGTACATGTGGATGTAGATATCATGTATGTATGGGCTAGACTACATGAATTGCAACCATTTGTGTTTGCACACAAAAATAGTTGTCCCAACCTAGTTTAGATTTTTCCATTGTAGGTTTTCATTGTGAATGTCGAATGAAATAATTGAATGATACATTAGAAGAAAAATGGAACCCCCCTAGTGTTGTTTAATTGCATGAAAATGTGTATTTACAGAAGAAAATAACAAATAAATAAAAATTGGCTCACGTGATCACTCGGTGTGCCATAGAAGACTATGGACTAAAAAAATTTAATTATAAATTTAAAAACCCAAATTTTTTTTTATGGAATG